>JAJIBD010032548.1:0-105745 GCA_021461705.1 Cryptotis parvus | reverse complement strand
TGTTGGAACATTGTGACCCAATGACTGAAGCCCAATCATGTACAACACTGTGTATCGCATGTTTATTCAAGTAAAACAAAAAGTGCATCTCAAAAAAAAAATGAGATTAACAGGAGTGATTTCACAGAAAAAAAAGAGAGCGGTCTTGGAAAGTCAGCCTTGACCAAGACAGGCCTCCATCTTTTTTTATATTATTTTTTTTTTGCTTTTTTTGGGTCACACCTGGCAATACTCAGGGTTAGTCCTGGCTCTTCACTCAGAAATTACTCCTGGTGGTGCTCGTGGGATCATATGGGATGCCAGGGGATTGAACCTGGGTTGGCAGCATGGAAGGCAAATGCTCTACCCACTGTGTTATCGCTATGGCCTGACAGGCCTCATCTTTGCTGCAGTTTTCAAATTTTCAGCTTTGAAATAGTTTCAAAAGGAAGGTGAGATCATTTTATGTAAGCAAATGTGTCTTTGCAGAGTTATGAAACTTCACAGTTTAGAGAACTTAGAGAGCAGTCTAGTTCCCGATCAGTCATATAGGACACTGCTGTGACACAGAGGGTAGAAAGTAGGTACCCACTTCACATTTGCTTTTCCCAAGCTTCCTGACATCAAGGGCTGGAAGTATAGTAAGAGGTTATTTAATTCTATGTTTAGTTGCCATCGAATATTATCCTGCCTGGTTTTCTTCACTAAAATAATGCAATTCAATACAGGTGATTTTCTCTAAAACCCAGTGACAGCACAGAGGGTGGGCATTTGCCTTCCATGCTGCTGACCGGATTCTATCTCAGGCATCCCATATGGTTCCCGAGCACTGCCAGGAGTAAGTCCTGAGTGTAGAGCCAGGAGTAACCCCTGAGCATTGCCAGGTGTGAACCAAAACCAAATAAAAAAAAAAAAACCAAAAACCTAAGACTAGCCTTTATGTACTATTGGCCATGGTATTTTGTATAAATCATATATCAGTATAGTATGCTTAAAAAGGGTGCTTTTAAAGATTGATAATCCCTTTTAAGTTATATTAAATGTGTAGTTCTAATTTACTGGTGATAAAAGCATTTATAGATAGATATCTTTAGGATGGACTATATTGTTTTTTGACATTTTATATTTCCAGGAAGATATTTGAAGCAGCAAATATATTCATTAAGTTGATCAATAAATAGTAAATCAAGTATTTATTTAATGCTATAATACTTTAAAATACAATTTTGATAAACATTGATTATCTAAATGTAGGAGGAAACTTTTGAATTAAAAATAACTATCGGGTCAGAGATGTAACTGTGTTGGAAAGTGCATGGTGCTCATGCTAGGAGGCCTTGGGTTCAGTACCAGTATTGAAAAATAAATAAAATTTAAGAGCATGAGCAAAAATAACTTTGGGCAAATCACCGTGACCCTTAGGGCTGTATCCATGGCATTGAATACAAAGTGTTTCACAAAATTAATGACTCATAATGGCCATTGTGAACATAGTGATTGCATTTGCTGCCTTAGGATTTTCTTTGTGGGGGTTATTTAGGATTTATGTGCTGTCCCTAACGCCAGTCTTTAGGGTCACTGTGTGGGTAGACTTGTGTGTTCTTTAGTTCTTCACCATCCCTTGATGTCTAATTCCAACTAGTCTGTCTGACTCAAGCAGTCTTTATGTTTTTTTTTAATTTTTTATTTTTACAATTACAAAGATATACAATTAAAAAGTTCATATTTGGGTTTTGGTCATACAGTGTTCCAGCACCCATCCTGCCACCAGTGCCCATCTCCCACCACCAACGTCCCCGGTTCCCTCCCCCAGCGGTCTTTATGTTTTCTGACTGTAGACTCACTATGTATAGTAGGGGTGTATGTAGTTTCTAATTTTATTAGGAGCAAAGATAAAAACCAAAATATTTGCTTACCCTAAGCAGGATTAAGGTTCTTTTATAAGAAAATCTTTTTCATTTAGTGAAAACCTATTTTTTTTGAAGATTCAAGGTAGTTCTATTTATTTCACTATCACTATCTTCCCGTTCATCATCTATTTGCTAGAGCGGGCACCAGTAATATCTCCATATGTCCTGTCTCATGCAAGTAGAACACAAAGGCATTGCTTGCTCCAGGAACATAAAGAGCTGCAAACCATTATATTAGGTCATGGGGATGACCTAATAAAATGTTACTGGTATTTGGCAGCTTGCCAGTCTTGCCGTGCAGGTGGCATACTCTTGTAGTCACCTCTAAATAAAGCATTTATTGATGAACCATGTGGCCGCTAGCGGCTGCGAGCCGGGCTGCGGGAGGCATGGCGGGTTCTAGCCCTGGCCTGCCACCCCGGCAGAGCCTTACAACAAGCCAGACAACCCCCCTACTCCATGGGGCTGCCATTTTCCACATCCAGACTTCCCTCTCATCACAACTCCACACAGCAGACCAGACTGTCAAAGCCCGGATCATTGACACCCACCCTGCAGCAGTTTTTTTCAATCCGCCCTACGTATGCTGAACCAGAGACTCTCAGACATGGGGCAGAGCTGCTACTTGCTCTCCCTGTGCCCAGCCGCTCATGAGGTGCCCGGGAGGCATGGTGGGTTCTAGCCCTGGCCTGCCACCCCAGCAGAGCTTCACAACAAGCCAGACTACCCACCCTACACCATGGGGGCCGCCATCTTCCACATCCGAACTTCCCTCTATTTATTTATTTATTTATAATTATTATTATTTTAAATTTATTTTATTAAATCACTTTGCAATATAGTTAGAAGGCTGTTCATGATTAGATTTCAGTCCCACTATGTATCCAATACTCATTCCTCCACCAGTGTACATTTCCCACCACCAATGTGTCCCTTTAAGCTCCTGCCACACTCCATCCCCTGACCCTCAGCCTATCTCTATGGCAGGTAGTTCCCTTCTCTCTCTCTCTCTCTCTCTCTCTCTCTCTCTCTTCTCCCATTGGGCATTATGGTTTACAATACAGATACTGAGAGGTTATCATGTTTGTTCCTTTACCTACTTTAAGTATGCAGTTTTTACACAGAGTGATTATTTACCACTATCTTTGTCATAGTAGTCCCCTCCTTATCCCAACTGTCTTTTCCCCAACCTGTTGAAACAGGCTTCCAACTCTGGACCAAGCTTCCTGGTTCTTGTTTCTACTATCCTATGATATTCTTTTCATATTATATTCTTTAGACTCCACAGATGAGTGCAGTCACTCTGTATCTTTTCCTCTATTTCTGATTCATTTTACTCAGCTGATACTCTCCATATCCATCCATCTATATGCAAATTTCATGACTTCATTTTTCCAATGAAAACTTTTCTTATCAAGTGGATTTCTCTCTGAACAGCTTAACCAGAAAATTGCTGCTATATTGTTGGGTGACATACGCTACTGAGCCTTATGCTCCGGCTACACTTAGCTTGTGTGAAGAGCTACTCCCTGCCTTTAGGGAAACTCCTGAGCAGACACAGTGGGAGCTTGGGCAGAAGTGGATTGATTTCATAATTTTATATGACATAAATATTTTTATCATGAGTGTTATGAATCTTGCTGGCCCCAATTCTATACTCTTCCTGCTCCCATGGGCCCTCATGTGGGACATACATGTAAATATTCCAAGAGTACTTGGCCACATTGGATAAACTATAATGTAATCAGTTCTCCTAGTTCAAAGAGACATGCCAGTCCACCTCCAGGTAAACTGATGTGTCTCTGATTCTAAAGTTAATGCCAGAGTGAATTATTCTGATGGATTTTGGACCTTAGTGGGAGCTAGAGTCTGGAATCAGCTGGTAAGAAGTATTAGTGCCATTTCCTACAAATTACGTTCTGAACTGTTTTCTGTTCAGAGATGCAGCCACTCCCCACTCTATAGGGAGATTTTACCTCAGGGAATCAGTTCTGGCATTTGTGAAGCTGAGCCATAGGGGCCCACCTAAAGATCTGCATTTCAGTAGGGTCATTGGCTTCATCTCTAGATAGCCCAGCCCACAATGGGCTGGGCTGGAAGGTTTCCACTGGCTTCTATCTATAAAATAAGCGAAGAGGAAGAAGAAAGGACTTTTGGCCATTTTGGCTTCTCTTTCCTCTCTGCCTCTCCTCTCCAATCTCTTCCCTGTTAGACCTTAACACGTGGTGGCAGCCATGTTGGCCTAGAATTCTAAACCTACACATGGTAGGGGCTTAGCAAGGAACTTAAAGTCTGGGGTTTTCCTGTTACTGTATACCAGAACCTGTGAGAGTCACTTGATTACTTGAATCCCATTATTCATCGATTTGCTCGAGTGGGCGCCAGTAACATTTCCATTGGACCCTATCACGTGCCAATGTAGCCCAATGGCATCTGGTTGATTCGGGAATATGAAGAGGATCTCACCATTCTGTGAGAGTAAAGCCTTTTAAAACTGCGCTGGACTCCTGAGTTTTCATCCATTCCCTGCTGGCTTCAGAGGTAGAAGGGAACTCATTCTCTGATATCATTGGGGACCCCAGCAGCTCCCCTACACTATATGGGGAGTGGTGAAGCAAAGTGTTTGTTCTTAGCTTTAGGATATAATGATTTGGTACAGATGTGTCTTTCCTGCTCCGTTTTTCTAAGCTGGTATTGAAAGTTCTTTACCTCATTGAGATAGATTATTGGCTTAATCTAGGGTTGGGGAGGCCTATGAGAAATATTAACAGGTAAGAAGCAGGTGAAGGATTAAATAATTATTAATAATTAAAAACTTCTAAGTCAGGGGCTGGAGCGATAGTCCAGCGGGTGGGGCGTTGCCTTGCACACGGCTGGCCTGTGCCAGCCCAGGTTCGATCCCTGGCATCCCATATGGTCCCCCAAGCACCACCAGGAGTAATTCCTGGAGTGCAGAGCCAGGTGAAACCCCTGAGCATCGCTGGGTGTGACCCAAAAAGAAAAATAAAAACTTCTAAGTCAGCACTGTGAAATGGAAGTATGCAGTGTGTATTTTTAGTTTAGTTTAATATTGTATTTTACTCAACTCTTATCCCCAGTATTATTTTAGTATGTAACTGTTATAAAAATTAAGATATTTTGAAATCTTTTCTTGTGCTCTCTGTTCAAAATTTATGATATATTTATACTAACAAAATATAGTTACATAGTTTTACTTACAGTACATACATGATATATTTGCAGCATTTCCTTATAGTTTTACTTAAAGCACATGCATGGAATATTTATATTTATGGCATTGTTGGGGCTTTTTGGGGTCCCCCAACAGTATTGAGGCTTGTCAGGTTCCCTGGTCATGCCTGGGGCTGACGACTGTCCCCTCAGAACAGTGAACAAAAAGCCACAAGCCCAGTTTAGGAAATTTAAGAGCTTTATTTTTCCAACTTCACAACAACTGCTAGGCACACGCCACACTGGCTGACAGACTCACACACACATGTGTGCCGACCCTCAAACTGCAAGAGCTGCAAACCTCTGCCGACTGGGGCTATGCATAACCAAAGTTGTATGCTTATTCCTCCACAACGAAGTAGAAACTGGCTTTGGTGCAAAAGCCTCAGGAGTGCTACGCCTCTGCTTCCCAAGGCATCTCTTAAGAGATGCTAATGTAGAGCACTGCTCTTCTCCCAGTGTGTATGCAGGCTAGTAAACAATCATTTCTATAGTATATCTATTTTCTTGTATAAACACAAGTGAACACACGGGAACAGGCATATGTAAAGTTGCTATGCACTCTTCAGATTTCCTCCATTCTTTCTCCTGACCTCCTCACCTGGTCCATACCATGCTTATCTAACTACTTACCCATGGGTAGGTGTCCTGACTAGCTTCCTCTGGGGCTGGAACAGATATCCTGGTGGCAGGTGCCTGCTTTCCCTTTAAAGAAATATGTGTGCATGCGTGGGACATGGACTGATGTCTCAGTCTGGACTAAGGGCAACTCCACGCAAGGAGAGAAGTGCTACAAGCTGGTTGCCTGAGTTCCACGAGGATGGAAAAGGGGCTGCTTCAGTGGAGTATTTTTTAAATTTAATTTAATTTTTTGGCTTTTTGGGTCACTCCTGGCAATGCTCAGGGGTTACTCCTGGCTCTGCACTCGGAAATTACTCCTGGTAATGCTTGGAGGACCATATAGGATGCTGGGGATCGGACCCGGTCAGCCGCATGCAAGGCAAACTTCCTCCCCACTGTGCTTTTCGCTGCAGCCTAGCTTCAGTGGAGTTTTGAAGGATTGGGGAGGGTTATCCAGATTCAGAAACAAGTGAAACTGCTTATATCAAAGTGCAGAGAGCGCTAACTCTGTTCTTTAGGAGCTGCCAAGGATTCTGTCCAGAACAGTATGCGTGCTTATCCTATTTGGGCCTCAAATCTAATTCCTCTTCAGGGAATTAGATGCTTACTCGCAGTAACTTTTTCAGTTTCATAATCCTCTGATATGAAATGTTTCGTTAAGGAGAGGAACTTATTGCTTCAATGATCAGAACTTTATGGGTAAAGAAAGCGTGCCCAACCATGCCAAGTTTCTACCTTTCCTCTTCCTGTCACCTGCCATCAGTCAACAGCCAAGCTCTATGAATTCCTTTGCTTGGTTTCTAAGCCTAGATGCTGCCCCTCTGTGCTCTAGGGTCAGTGTGACTCTTTTACCTGAGCACCTTATCTGCTGCGTTTCTCTGGCCCAGCTTTTCTTAATACCTCAGGGCAATGTTCCGCGTATTTACCTCCTAGATTATTTCACTTCTTAGAATAGCTCTGATGAAGTCGTCTTTCCATTCTCTCAGTATTTGCTCCTGTATTTAGTGGCAGTGTTGCCAGGAAGCAGAACAAGGAGCTATTGCCTGTGCCACAGCTGGTCTGGGTATGAAGGGAACAGAGAAAACCTTAAAGATAGGGAGGAGGGAGGACCCGCAAGGGTAGCTGCATGATGGCTGCGCCCAGAGCATATTTGCCTGTGGCTTTGATGGAAAGAACGTGGATGGTTGGGTGTAGATGTTCTCCTTTAGTCTGGTCTTTTAGGACCCTTAAGATCAGAGATTGGTTCCCAATTTACTTGGTTTACTCCCCGTTTGAAAAATACTCAGCAATCCTCTGGAACTCTGTCTTCCTTAAGCAGAAAGAGTACGTTCTGCTAATTGTCCTTAATACTCCTTCCTACCGCCCCACGGATCCTTCTATCTCTGTTTAAATGATGATCACCCACATTGGGAGTCGCTGCTATAACTGATGCTCATTTCAGCTACAGCAGATCTTCAATATCAAACAAATATATACCCCTCCCTTTCTTTTTTATTCAATTAAAGAACCATGATTTATAAAGTTATTGTTGAGTCTTAAGCATATAAGATTCCAGCACCAATCTCATCACCAGTGTCAACTTCCTCCACCAGTGTTCCCATGCTCCATCCTACCCCCCCACACCCCCACAATTTTTGGTTTGTTTGTTTTGGAGCACATCCATCAGTGCTCCAGGGTTACTACTAGCTCTTCACTTAGGAATCACGCCTGGTGCTTGGGACCATATGGGATATAGGGGATTGAACATGGGTTGGCCACTTATAAGGAAAATGCCCTACCTACTGTACTATCTCTCTGGCCCCTCCCCAGGCACCTTAACAGGCACATTTAAAAGTTTGTAGTTGTAATTTATATCTCATGTTTTTAGTATTGTTGGCTTAGATATATAGCTATACTACTTTCCCACATCACATTATATAATATATATTGTATATATAATATCTTTCCTTCCCTCTTGATTTCATTCTTCTTTGTCCTTCTCCCAATACTCTGGGATCAAGGGTGATCAAGGCATTCACCTTTTGTTATAGCACGTTTACTTGTCCAATTATTCTATATACCACAAATAAATGGGATCATCCTGTGCTTGTCCTTCTTCTGGCTTCCTTCACTCAGCATGTTGTCTTCCAGTTCCAGCTAGATTGCAGCAAATTGCATAATTGCATTGTTTTTTGCAGCTGTATTCCGTGCCTAAGTACACTACATCTTCATAATCTATTCATCTGCTATTGGACACCAAAGTTGATTCCATATCTTAATTGTTGCACTAAGTGCTGCAATGAATAATAGTGGGCCTATGTCCTTCTTATTTTTATTTTTTTTTGTTTTGGGGTAGATGTTCAAAAGTGGAATTGCTGTACACCTCCCTTTTTTTGACAGCTGGAATTCCTCACCTTTCTCTTAGGTGTCACATATTCCTAATTCTTTTGTCTGTTCTTTCCCTCCTACAGATGTGGGCCTAGATCATTAAACAGTAGCCCATGGTTTTCTAGTTGGAGACCTTTTCAGTGAGAAATATTGAGGATAGATATAATATGTAAATGCATGCACAAGCTTCCGCAGGCAGCTGTGGGTGGTGTGGCCTAGAGGGAGTGAATCTCTGCCTGGCTGTATCTCACTGTCCTGTTCCTTCAGGCTGAGTGCCTTGGATCTCTAAACCAATGTATGTGCACAAACGTGTGTGTGTGTGTGTGTGTGTGTGTGTGTGTGATGAAGGAAGACATCTAAGGACAGAAAACCTTTGCTATGTCTGAAAGATGAGTTGTTAGCAGCCAGAGAACTTGCCCAGAAGACAATCTGTGGGGAGGAATAATTTAACTTATTAGACTCTAGTTACTTGTACTGATCTATTGGCCCACATCACCACAAGTTCTTTGTAGTTAAGGAGAAGGTTTTAATTTGTGCATTGTACAAATCACATGTTCTAAACTTTGGGTGAATGAATGACTTTCTGTCTACCTCAGCCTGATTACTTGACCTAGTAACTTCCCGCTGCATTGCCTCAGTTAAGAGTGTCACAGATGTCACCACAAATTTGTTGGATTGTGTATGTTATAAGAAATTCTTGGTTCATGAATTCTTTGATCAGCAAAGCATTGAAGGTTACATACACATACAATGTACACCAGTTTATGTAAGCGTAAAGCACTCTGAAGGGGAGTGGATCTACTGCCACAGGCAGTTGACCCAGATACACCTAAGCGGGAATTTTTATGCACTAGCTTGAGGGTGGATTAGGTCACAGTGTCACTTAGAGGTGCGATTTAGGCAGTTGATTGACAGTTGTAGGATTATGTAACTACACTTGTGCACATGACTCCCCATAATCCATACAGAAAACCCCGTAATGCATAAAGGGACAGGGTGATACTGCAAAGCTAATCCTTTCATAATGAGCTGTTAATGAGGTGGGTTAACAGAGTATGTGAGTTGGGCCTGAGTGCATGTATGGGGTCAAGAGACCCTGTTGCTTATTGTCCTGAACTTCTAGCAGGTGTTTCCCAGGTGCAGCTCTGTTTCCACTGGGCCCTAGAGGTATCCCCATCTCTTGGGCATTTCCTCTTAGTCTTGTTCCCATCTCACTGTCTCGAAAATAGACCCTTAGCTACAATATACATTGAGGAAAATGTAATTGTTCAATACTGTTTATTGTTTGGTGTAAAAAATTTACAGTCCATAATCCTCAGAGGTGTTGTCAATGATTTGACTTCAGAGGGAAAGATAACAAAAAACAAAAAGCAAGCAAATGGGGCTATATCAAATCAGGAAGTTTTCGCATGGCAAAAGAAACCTGGGCAAAAATAAAAAGGACACCTACTGAATGGGAGGAAATATTCGCACACAATACATCAGATAAAAAGACTATTATTTAAGAACTATAAAGCACTCAGGGAGCCTAACCACAACAACTAAAAACTAATGACCCTATCCAAAAATGAAAAGAGGCATTGAAAAGATACTTCATTAAAGAAGACATGATATTATCAGTGACATATGAAAAGTGTTCATCTCACTTATAATTAGGAAAATAAAAATCAAAACAGTAATAAAATATCATCACACACATAACAAGTGTTTGTGGAGACTTGGTATAAAAGAGAACTGTCTTCCACTGCAGGTGAGAAGGCCATCCTGTCTGGAAAACAGTATGGGGATCTCTCAAGAAAGAAAGACTACAAATTTAGTAGGACCCAGAAATTTCACTTCATGGCTTTTAACCATAAAGCATAAAAGCATTCACTCAAAGAGATATATGCATACCCATGAACAGGCATACCCATGTTCTTTACCACAATTAGTCCAATAACCGGACTATGGCATCAACTCAAATGTCCTGTGACAGATGAGTGAATAAAGAAGTTATGGCATAGCTATATAATGGAATATTATGTATCACTGTCTTCCCGTTCATCATCGATTTGCTCGAACAGGCCCCAGTAACATCTCCATATGTCCTGTCTCATGCTAGTAAAGCCCAAAGGGCATCTGCTTGCTCCAGGAACATAAAGAGCCTCAAACCATTCCATCAGGTCATGGGAATGAGGTCTATAATTGTTACTGGTATTTGGCATATCAAATACGACACGGGCAGCTTGTCAGGCTTGCCGTGCGGGTGGCATACTCTTGTAGTCACCTCTAAATACAGCATTTATTGATGAACTGCACAGCCACTGGCGGCCGCACGGGCTGGGCTGTAATAGACTCGTCTGCTGGGTGGAGTTCTGACGAGAGGGAAGTCCGGATGTGGAACATGGCTGCCCTCATGGAGTGGGGAGTCATCTGGCTTGTTGCGAGGTTCTGCTGGGGTGGCAGGCCAGGGCTAGAACCTGACATCCCTCCCTGGCACCTCATGAGTGGCTGGGCACAGGCAGAGCAGCTCTGCCCCATGTCTGTGAATATTATGTAGCTCTATGGAATATTATGTAGCTCTAAGAAATGATGGTATCTTGCAGCAAACTTAGACTGGTGAGCATTTTATTTATTTATTTATTTATTTATCTATTTTATTTATTTATTTATTTGCTTTTTGGGTCATACCTGGCGACACTCAGGGGTTACTCCTTGCTCTGCACTCAGGAATTACTCCTGGTGGTGCTCAGGGGACCATATGGGATGCCAGGGATAGAACCCAGGTTGACCGTGTACAAGGCAAATGCCCTACCCACTGTGCTATCACTCTGGCCCCCTGGTGAGCATTTTATTAATTGAAATAAACCAGAGAGAAACACAGATATCAGATATCACTAATCTGTGGCATAAAGAAACAAAGCAAGAGAATAAACAGTTTTTTTTAATGTCAGAAATAAAAATAGAATTTATTGGATATTTTTCTAATACTGCCTATGAATTTTTTTCATATATTTTTTTTTGCTTTTTTGGGTCACACCCGGCGACGCTCAGGGGTTACTCCTGGCTTTGCATTCAGGAATTACTCCTGGCAGTGCTCGGGGACCATATGGGATGCCGGGATCGAACCCGGGCCGGCACAGGCCGGCGCGTGCAAGGCAAACGCACTACCGCTGGGCTATCGCTCCGCCCCTTTTTCATATATTTTTAATTAAATTTTTAATTGAAACACAGTTACAAAGTTACTCATGATTGGGTTTCACTCATACACTGTTCCATCACCAGCCCCTTCACCATTGTACATTTAGAACCACCAGCAGCCCAAGTTTCATGTTCTCTCTCTCTCTCTCTCTCTCTCTCTCTCTCTCTCTCACTCCCCTACTGCCCCTCCCTCGCTCCTCTCCCCTTTTGGGCCTTATGGTTTTGAACAAAGACAAATACAGAGACAGTGGTTGAGGGTTGTGGATTCTTTAGTGATGGTGAGGTACACATCACAGTAACTTTATACATTAAATAACATACTTTAACTGTTGTCATAGTCATATCTAAATGACAATAAAATAATTAAGAATATAAACTTAATCCCTATATTGTAACAGTTGAATCTCTGGTAAGAGAACTTGCTTTCTCAGGTTAAGCATTGAACCCTTTTTATCGCTCCCACCTCACCTAGTGTCATCACATAGACTGTGAACTTGGAATTTGGTGGATATTTTAA
The DNA here is from genome assembly GCA_021461705.1 of Cryptotis parvus. Lineage (NCBI taxonomy): Eukaryota > Metazoa > Chordata > Mammalia > Eulipotyphla > Soricidae > Cryptotis > Cryptotis parvus. The sequence continues at coordinate 93,940 of JAJIBD010032548.1, read as the reverse complement.
AAATGGGGGGGGTAGCAGAGTCAACTTTTATAAGGAAAAAAATAAACTCAGGAGTAATTATAATAAAAGGTTCAGTTAGCAAAATAGTAAGCAAATACTTACTTTTTTTGGGAAACATGGCCCCTTTATCTAAATTATTAAACAGTTCATGTATATGACTTACATCCAAATAACACCACACAGTTTTATTTATTCATGCTTAATCTTATTGCTTCATTACTCTTTCAACATTTTTATCCTTTCCAAATGAGCTTGCTTTTCATATTTTATGATGATTATTTGTGCTGAAAAACTTAGGACTTTTAGTATGGTGCAAGGCCCAGCAGAAGATAATTGTGCTTTTTCACTTTACTTCTGACCACCCCCCACCCCGCTGCCCAGTGATGGCACTGTTGATTTGGCAAGAGTGTTGATTTGAACTGATGGAATATGCTGGGATTCAAATGATTTCATCTGTATCTTCTTGGCATTACTCTTCCTTTGAAAGCTTTTTCCATATTTGTGACGTTCTCACTTCTATTTCTGAGGGGGGGAAATGTGATACACAAAATGCCAGACAAACATGAATGCTGGAAAAGCCAACACATTCAAGCCGCATATTTTGTGCCAGTGGAGTTTGGAATAGAAATTTGATGAGCCCATCAACTCACTTTCAAACTTGGTGCACAGTAGTTTTTTAAGTTTTGGGGGCCACACTTGGCTTACTTCTGCCTCTGTGCTCAGAGGTCACTCTTGGTGGGGTCTTAGGAGGCCGTATGGGTGCTAGGGATTGAACCCATGTCAGTCACACACAAGACTACTATCTGCTGTAGCCTGCTCTACTTGTGCTATCACTCCAGTCCCTGTTGCATAATTTTGAGTGTTCCATTGAGATTGTCAATGAAAACATAGGGCATTAGGTGCTTTATATGTTCAGTGGTGATAACGAAACACTAGTGGAGATTTGTGTGAAACAGAGCAGATAGTTGGACTGATTGATGAGGTAACTGACTGATGAGGTAAAACTGATTTTCTCTTGTACATGGCATTTGAGTTCTGTGTGCTCAGAACTTCCTTCTTCCTAGCAAAGAATAGAAGAAATACTAAGAGAAACATTTCAGGGTCTTCATCTCGTGCCTTTCAAAAACAGCAGGAGTAGGCAGTCCAGGCTTTTGATCATAAGGTGGCTTCGTAGATCATTTTTCTTTCTATTATGTTTAGGGCAGAGCTTAGGGAAGTTGACCCTAGTCTTTTCTCTGTTGAAAAGGAGAGACTGTGGTGGGGTTTAAAAGGCAGTTTGGAATCTGGAAGGAGAGAGGTATCTGGCATACAACCTAGACTTCTTTTTTTCTTTTGGGGTCACACCTGGCAATGCTCAAGGGTTACTCCTAGCTCTGTACTCAGGAATTACTCCTGGTGGTGCTCTGGGGACCATATGGGATGCTGGGGATCAAACCTGGGTGGGCCTAGTAAAAGGCAAATGCCCTAACCTCTGTGCTGTCACTCCGGCCCCAAACCTAGAAATCTTGAGTATTCTCCTCAGGAACACAAAAAGTTCATTTGAAAAGACACAGGCACATCTTGTGACCATCACTACATTATTGGTAATAGACAAGATTTGGAAACAACTCAAGTTGATAAAGAAGAGTGTGTGTGTGTGTGTGTGTGTGTGTGTGTGTGTGTGTGTGTACCACTTAGCTGTGAGGAAAGATACAATGCAGTTTGCTGCAGTTTGAATGAGGAGGAAGTTCCACCGAGTGAAGGGGAGTTGGAAGGTGAAAGGCAAATACCAGATGATGGCGCTCATATGCTGAGTGTAAAGAAACAAAGAACTAAGGCGATCCCTGATCCCTGATGGGAACAACCATGAGACAGGGTCAGTCATACTGGAAACTGCGAGGCTAAGGCGGAGGAGGGAGGGACCATGGGAGAGTGGTGGAGTATGTCCACATCCTGGTGTGGCAGCTCTGGTATAAAACAGGGACTTCAGTGCTGATGTAAACTGATATTCTCATTACAAACAAAGAAAACCAAGGAAATACACTTCACCCTAAGAAAAAACAAACAGAAAATCCCCTTTATCTTCCCTTACAAACATGCTTATTTTTACTTTTTTTTTTTTTTTTTTTTTTTTGCCTTTTGGGGCCATACCCGGCGATGCTCAGGGGTTACTTCTGGCTCTGCACTCAGGAATTACTCCTGGTGATGTGCGGGGCACCATATGGGATGCCAGGGATTGAACCCGGGTTGGACGTGCACAGGTGAATGTCCCCCCCGCCCCCTCCCCCCACACACACACTGCTGGACTGTCGCTCTGGCCCGTATTTTTACTTAAGTGATGATTTTGACTACATCTGAGGCACAGAAGTGAGTTTCCAGGAATAGGGGACTAGAAGGCCAATTAGTAAGGTTGCTCTAAGTGGAAAAAAGGATTCAGGTTACCAAGGCTCAACTTTCTCCCACCTGCTGGAGCCAACCAGGTTGTAAATAAAGTATTGTCAGCATGTATCTTTGCTTGCCTCTTTTTTTTTACCCTGTAACACTCTGGTGCTTTTGCTTTTGGTTTGTGCTAGGGATTTGAGCCCAGGACCTGCTCCCTGCTGTATCCTGGCATGGATTTTACCACTGAGCTACTGTATCCCTGGCCCAATACTCTGCTTCTTATCTGCTAACCAAAGGAAACTATTTCTTACTAGTCTGGTTGTTTCATTAAGGATTTAATGAAATTGCCCTGGTGTTCATGTGTCTTAGAGATTGGCTGTCCTTTTTTGTTCTCTGAATTTCCCAGTTTCTTGATCTCTCTTGCTTCTGTTTCTTCTATGTATATATATATATTTTTTTTTTACTTAAATCTGTGTGCTATTATCTTTCTACTATCTACCATGTTACCTTTACACTGGATATACTTGAGAACTGTGAGAATCAATTGTGTCCAACAATATTTTAAGTGACAAAGACTGTTGACCTCTTACTTCCCTGCAGTTTTCCCCTATCCCGAAGAAAGACAACCCAGTTTGTGTTTGCCGTGATTCTTCACCTTGAGCCCTCAGTGCCACTTCCCTTTGTGTTCACTTTCTCTGCTTCTTGAGTAAAATGGATCATAGACACCATTATGTGGAGAGATGTGGTTTTCCCAAGGAGTCACTGGAGAAGCCCCCAAACTACCTGCCACAGCCAGAGTGATGATATCTTGCATTTGCACAGTGTTTTCATTGTGTTTGCCTGAAGAGGAAAAAATATCACTTGAGTGCTTCCCTGGCCACTGAACTGCTTTGTCTGTGTTCTGAAGGATGCTGAAACATCTTTGTCAATATGGGCTGCTGGATGACATACTTGGGTTTGAAAGTTTTTAGATATGGGAGAGAGAAAGAGAGACAGAGAGACAGAGAGACAGAGACAGAGAGACAGACAGACAGGGAGTGTTGTGTGCTTTCACATGTGGACATGCATATATGCCTCTTGTTGAGGGACTTCAATAATTGTACTCTTGCTCTGGAGAGATTTTTTGAAGCAAAGAGAAAATAACTTTTACTTATTTGTCATATACATTAAAAATTAGGTTATATCATATAGGTTTAATTATAACCAGCTTTTAAACTTACGTGACAACAGTCTGGATAGCTATATTTCTAGGAATCTTTCTGCTTTTCCCTTTCTTGTTGCTAGAGTAGAAATTTCTTGTATTATTTCCTGGAAGTGAAAGTTGGGATGTAATTAGAACGTGGTTTCTTGAGTGGGTCAGCAAACTGTGACTGTGGACAGTGTCTGAATGAGGCGCGGCTTTTACATGTGCTTTTCATTTAAATACTTACTGTCTTCTCTCCCTTCCGTTTGCTGTTGGTGTCATGAATGCTTGGTTGTTGTGCCTGCTGGAGATTGCTTATGTGGTTTTTGCATACTGAGTTGTGGTACTTTGCACACTCTTGGTTTTTGTGTGTTGGAAATCATGCACTGTTTTGCAGCATGGCAGTGCTGCTGGGGTAACAGTGACCTGTAGGATGGTGCCGATGTGAACAGGATGTAGCTTCATGTCTGCAAAGCTGGTGCTCTGCCACTAGCATTATGGCCCTGGCTTTTATAATTGGAAAGACTTTGTATTAACAGCAGGAAAAGAGACAGAAACCACCTATAGCCCCAACAAAGCCTAAAATATTTATTATCTGACTCTTTGTGAAAATATTTGCCAACTCTTGATTTATTTCATTGATTTCCATTTTGCGATGAAGAAACCAGGACTCAGATATGAGCTCATAGAGGCAGCATGTTCTAGTAGAAGGCGGGTTGGATTCATGTTTCTGCAGATCTGGCTTTTTCTTTTATCTTTTACTTGACCTAATATGATCTTCTGATTATTAATAAATTTCCCCTTTTGTCTCTGTTGTTCTAGAGTTCAGAGTAATGTCAACATTTCAGTTTTAATAATAAATGCCGGTATCTTGTGCTTTTCAAAAAAGTTCCAGTTAGTTTTTTTTTTATTCATTATTTAAAGTCCCACATGAGATTTTTTTTTTTCAAAGGCCACAACAGGCCCACTAAGAGAAAGCTGAAGAGAATTTTTGCTTTTATCGCAAATTTAGACCTCATTCCCATAACCCGAAGGAATGGATTGAGGCTCTTCATGTTCCTGGTGCGAGCAGGTGCCCATGGGCTACACTAGCATGTGACGGGAAGTATGGAGATGTTACTGGTGCCTGCTCAAGCAAATTGATGAACAAGAGGAAGACAAGTGACAAGTGATTGCAAAAGGAGAAAATGGAAATAGTGTCCAGCATTGGTTTTCTAAAAGCCATTCTGGAGCACCAAGTACCCAGAGGTTTGGAAGTTGCCCTGCTAAGCTCTGTCCCTGGAACTGCTTTACACAGCCTTAACATTTGTTACAAAATTCCTGCCTTTACTATATGTTAGTTAGCTTTTCATGTTATTTATGATTTGGTAGGCTTGCAGGGGGTCTGGATATGCTCAAAAATATCTCCAGGGATGGGGGAGATGAAGCTGGACCATGGGCTTTGCACATAGGAGTCCAGGCTCCATCCCTGAACTGCATTGAGTACCACAGGACGACCCCGAAATGTCCAAATAAACTAATGGAAATGATGTCTTTGCTTTATATAATTCTAACTTATGTAAGGTTTCACAGAAATGCTGTACTTCCCCATAGCAAGGAACTCTGTCTCCAGACTTTATTCAGACTTCAAGGTTAAGGGCTGAATTCTCCACACTGTCTCACATCAGGCCTCAGCTATAACTTCCAGGTTTGGTTAGGAACAACTCAGAGAGCTCAGGAAAACAATGATGTTATGATTGCAGTTTGATCATGATAAGTATAAATCAAGTTTAAACAAGAGGTGAGATGCTTTGAGCGAGGTGCGGAGTTTCAAATATAAAGCTGTTGTGTCCTTAGGACATTGCTGTCTTTTTGGGACGTCGATGTCTGTTCACTGGCCTGGGAATCTCACCCGAGCCTTAATGTCTAGGACTTTTACTTGAATTTCATTGCATCATCATTAATTATTGTATTTTTTGGCTATGTCAATTTGGATAAAGAATTTTGTGTCTCTGTAAGGTCAGTCATAGGCTTGGTCAAAATTCACCCGACACAATAACTCACTGTGCCTGTTTAATTCTTTGTCTGAAGTCTCTCTCCCTCACCTCCCCACTCCCCTTCTCTTTTGTTGTTGCTACAGTGGGGGGCCACACAACCTATTGTTCGAGGTATTCAAACCCTTGGTGGTCTGCACACTCTGTTGCTCACAGGCTTATGATTATGTCTGGCCATTGATCACTCACTTTGTTACTTTGTTGTGGCATCAGAGTTCACAGAGGGCTGTGCTGGGGGTTGCACTAGGCATGTGAGAGATACTGGGCGTCAGATCTGCCACTTCAGGACCACCCAGGTCACAAACCGCTGAGCTGCATCTTTTGCCTCAGCTAAGTTCTTAGCTCCCTGGGCCTACTTACTATAAGCTTGGGCAAATACTTGTTTCCATATGCTCTACAGAACATACGTATGTTCTTGTCCATTTATTTCTTTTTTTGTTTGTTTTTTTTTTTTGCTTTTTTGGGTCACACCCGGCAATGCTCAGGGGTTTCTCCTGGCTCTGCACTCAGGAATTACTCCTGGCGGTGCTCGGGGGACCATATGGGATGCCGGGGATCGAACCCGGGCTGGCACAGGCCGGCGCTGCAAGGCAAACGCCCCTACCCGCTGGGCTATCGCTCCGGCCCCTTGTCCATTTATTTCACTATTCTATTATTATAGTAATATACATCAGATAGGAACACATTTGCAAAACCCATTGGGGGTGATTTTTTTCTCTTTCCCCAAGCTATCTCCGTGGAATTTCTTTCATGGTGAGAAATGAAGACTACTGGGATTTCTTTCTTCACCAATGCTAGAGGGAGGGCTGGTGTAGTCCCCAGAGGCTTCCACCACCTTATGGTCACTTTGAGGCATTGCATCAGGTGAAATGAGGAACTGGGTCCTGCATGGAAATGAAACTGCTCCCCCATCCCATGAATGCAGTGAGTGGCACAGGGATGACCAGGCAGTCGGAGCCCCCCAAAGGCCAAGGCCTGTGGGCAGTGGGAACTGAGAGCTGGTGCAGTGTGTGACTCTGTGATCCAAAACCCTACTCAGCTGCTGTAGGTCAGCAGCATTGGAGTGTGTGTGCATGTGTGGGTGCATGCATGCGTGCGTGTGGCGTGCGTGTGTGCGCACATGTGATCATTCCTCTGGCCCTGCTGCTCCTTTTCACCTCTTTAAAAGAGCAAAAATCCAGCTGGATTTGTTGAATAGACATGACAAGGCAGTATCTCCTCAGGAAAGTAGAAAGACAAGGCAACAAAGTTTTTCACAGTGAAAGGTTTAGGGCTGGAGCTATAATGCGTGCCTTGACTCAGCTGACTGGGGTTCGCTCCCTACCACTCCATATGCTCCTTTTGCCCCACCAGGCGTGATCTCTGAGTGCATAAGTCAGGAGTAAGACCTGAGCCCTTCCAACTGCCCTACACCCCTCTCCCAGCTAAAACAATGAAATGTTCCTATAGGCAAGAAAAGGGCAAGATAAGGAAGAAGAAACCATTTTGGCCACGGTAACCTGATAGGCGGTGGGATCTCATGACACCTAGGTAGGGGTCTCATGACAATTTCATTTCTCTTGGGGTAGGACCAGGAAATTTTGTCCTTGCCACACTTTTGTGAGGGAGGCAGCATTGGTGATGAAACTAAAGTGTCTTCCTGTTCAATGACTTCTCCCCACTTATTTTAAAGCAACCTGTTATCTTAATTCACATTCTCCTGGTGGGCAGTCTTTAACATCTAGCTCTGGTGTCTTAAAATTCTCATCTTTCTCCAGTCCTGTGCAGAAGTGTTGGCAGGAGGAGGGTCGTTTATTGATTTAGCCAATCGCCTTCCAGCTCTTTCTGGCCTTCATCCAGACAAACCAACCAGCACACTGTTGCTCTGAAGACACATCCCTGTAAAGTCCACCTGCTGTTGGTTTGAGTTGTGGTGTCCAGCAGTGCCTGTGCCAGAGGCCAGGGCCCTGTCATGTTTTTTGCGTGTACACATTGGTTAGGTGTGAACATCTACCTGTCCTTCCTCTTCAGTATTACTTGTTCATCTGTCTTATGAGGGAAGTTTTGTATCTTGTGCTTCCCTAAGGTGACGGTTGGGTTTTCTAGTTATGAGTACTTTATCCTCTCAGGGTCTGTTGGGAGCAGGGTAGACTCAGGATCCAAATTAGCCCCTGTAACAATTTCAGTGGTTCACACACACAAAAGAAGCCTTTGCTTCTCTGCCACCTGGTAGTAGAAGATGGCCCTCCAGAGGCCTGAGGCACCCCAAGTAAAAGTCCAGATTGCGGGGGTCTCAGAAGAGAGACACCGTGCCTGCCTGCCTCTGGGTGTGTATGGGCCTTTCTCTTGTCCATTTGATGTGTATTAATGCCTCCACCGTGTTGGTCTTTATTCCGGATGGCGGAGAGCAACCATGAACAGAACAAGGACCTGCTGTCCAGGTATCATGCGGAAGATGTCTGCATCCGTTCTGCACCTCCCAAATCTGGTGGGTACTTGCCCATTCACCCACTCGCTTTCTCTTTAATTCTTAGCTTGGACCTTTGTTCCTTTGTCCATAGATACCTATTTACTGAACTTCCACTTTTATCTGACTCTGTGGTTGTTTCTGGGGGGAGTTAGAAGCATATGCTTGCTCTTTTCTCTCTCTGTGTTTTCAAAATGCATTAACTCAGGCTTCTGAGTTTGAAATTGAAACCTTAGTCATCCATTCTGTGCTTGACTCTAGGTGGTGTAGTGTTTCTCTTAGGCAGTCCAGTTCCGGTATATTTGTGTTACTTTTGAAAATAACGATGTTTGTCTCCAAAGCAGGGTTTGATCAAGATGAGGGCACTGAGGTAGAAGAAAATGATTTGATTTTTTGGAGGGATGCAGGGAGAAATCATTGCTATTTCTGCCTGGAATAAAATCACAAGCTCATGACATGGGGCGATGAGCTGACCTTAGGTGGGAAAGGATCCGGAAGATATTAGTTCATTTTTGCACCATTGTTATTTGTGTTAGTATTTTCTCACACACACATTATTTATTAATTCAGAACAGAAATCCTTGTCTGGAAAAGCTTGTCTCCATTCCGTTTTCCACAGGACGTGCTTTTTTATTGATCAAGTGTTCCTTCTTCAAATCCTAATTATTCAAGAGCTTCTGTAATCCATAGCAAAGTGTGTGGAATTTTCTTTTGAGATGTTTCTCAAGTCCATGGTTGTGCTCCTTTTTTATTTGACAATTATTTATTTATAAAAGGTTTATTTTACTTAATAAAATAAAATTATTTGTTTTACTTTTATTTTTATTTGAAAAAAGTTAATTTTGTTAAATTGCTACTGGCCTGTCGAATTAATTCCCTAATCTATAGGTTCTCCCCTTGTTCTGCTTTTTCTTGTACATCAGTGCCAAGTGTTCTTAACTGCTTGCAAAACCTGCTTCATGTGACTTACAGGATGACATTCAAGCTTCTTTGCCTGGCATTTTGGTACCCCTGTGGTCCAGCCACAAACTTTTATTAATTGGGGACATGCCCGGGAGTTTGGAGTTTGGGGTGGCCGTGGGGTGCGAGGTGGTGTGGAACCAAACAAAACCCCCTGTGGGTGCTCGTACACACTCTGCTATTTGTTTTTTGTGGTTTTTATTTTATTTTTTTATTTTTTTATCTTTTTAAATTAAACACCGTGATTTACAAAGTAAAAAGATTTTCGCAATACTGTTGTTAGACTCCTCGCTCAGCACCAATCCCACCACCAGTGTGCTCCACTACCATCAGAGACTGGCATTTCCCAGCCCCCTCCCCAAATTCCCACCCCCTTGCCTGCTCCCTTAGCCGGCATCAATTATGTTGATCATTACAGCTCATCTAAGGGAATGGTATTGACAAAGTCATGGCTTTTTTTTTTTTCTGGTTTGTTTTGTGGGAGTTTGGCCATTTCTATTCTTGGATTCACTTTCTGGGTTTCCAGAGCATAGTGGTTCTCTACTGTCAACCCAGAACTCACCACCACTGCACCTACGGACAACACCTATTTTACATTTATCTCAACCTCTATTTGAGCTTGTCCTAAACATACACCGAATAATCTATTCTATACTGCTCGTTGGGACCACTTCTCTAAATGCGGGCGGTGAATATGGTCCTAGACAGAAGTCATTGGCGATTCTTGAAACTCCATTGTGCCATCTGGGCCCACTGTATAGGAAATTTTTGATATGTTCCACAGACCAACATTGTGTCCACGCATTTTGGGTTTCTATGAGATGTGATGGGATACGTGTTAGATGGGTAACGAGGTTTTGAGATATCGCACGGGCACTTTGTGCTGGCATGCCATGGGGGTAGGGCTGTGTCCAGCTGTGGAGTCCGGACCTTGAGGATGACTGTGATTGTGTTGCGTGAGGTTTTCCGAGGTTTTCTGGCCTCTGAGTGTCTGTCCTTGCCTGACTTCCCGACACACTCTGCTATTTGAGCCATCTCCTTAGCCCTTCAGACTTTGCTTTGAAATACTTCCTCTCTGCTCCTTCTTAGTGTGGTCCTTCAGACCTGATTTTTTCTCTTTTACCTGGTCTCCTGAGGTTTTGCTATATGCCTTGTCTTAAGTTGCTTCTTTCCATCAAGAAGAGTGTTTCTACTTTCATGTTAGAAAACTAACCTCATTCTGTCAAACTGTCCTGAAACTCTGTTTCATTTATCTGTGTTTGATTCTGCTTCAGGGGCCACCAGGAGCTGTCTGCTCAGGGTCACTCCTGGAGGTGCGGGAGATTCCAATCAGGGTTAACCATGTCAGATAAGTGGCTTAACTCCTGACCTTCTCCCTCTGCTTGAACCAAGTCCCAGCCATGGGGCTGCTGGTCCTTGAGCTTTCTTAGCACCCTCAAGCCTTGCACTTTGGTTCTTGCTCCTTAGCTGGCTGATACTCTGCCGCTTTCCGGTCAAGGCATGGAAATATCTTTATTTTTCATCTTCCTAGAAACATTGAACAAGTGAGTCTCAACTATGACAGTGCATTAGTATCACCCAAGAGCTGTAGACTAAGCTAAAACAAGTCCAAGATGTGTGGGGGTGGGTCCTGAAACAAGACCCTGTGCAAGCTTGCTCAATGGGATTTTTGTGCAGTGGGAGAATTGGCCACCAAGGGAACTTAGACATGTGATGAGCTGTTTCAACCCAGACCACTCTAAGGGGGTCTGAACCATCTGTTGCTTATCAGTGTGCTGCTGCCTAGAGAATTGAAAAACACCCTTTGTAAGGCTTGAGGAATACTGACTTATTCAACCAGAAAATATGAGTGTCCATCATGTGCCAGGCACTCTCTGGCTGCTGAGGTCACTGCAGGGAGCAGGCATGCCCCTGCAGCCCAGAGCTCTTGGCAACAGGGGAGATAGGCTATAAATAACGTCAGGTAAGCATGACAAGTGCCGTGGAGGATAGACAGTGTGCTTAAGAGAGATGAGAGCAGAGCAGTCCTCTGCAATGGCAAGTTTCAAAAAATATCCCCTGCCTGCCTTCAATCAGCAAGTCCTTCCCAGCCCTGCCTCTCTGAGCCAGCTGCTTCCTGGGGGGACACAGCGCCCTGCCCAGGGATTCAGGAACTTGTGATGTCTGCAGGGAGGTTGGAAGGCAGAGGGGATTTAGAGGATGGGGCCCCCGACAGGGGGACCCCAGGAGTGTGGTGGGCACACCTCTCTTGTTGATCACGGGCCCTCTATGAGCTCTGCTACGGCAGCTCTCAGCCAGTTGTTTACTTTGATCTGGCCTTTATGATACGGATTATAAGACTGTAATCAGTTTTATTTATTTTTTGTTTGGAGGCCATGCCTGGCGGTGCTCAGTGTTGGGGGATTTAGAGTGGGGAATGGCTTGGTGGACACCATTGTCTCTGGGGAGTCCTCTGGGAAACGGAAGGGTCTGGGATGGAACTCCTGGCCTCCTGCATGTGGAGGGTCACCTTTAAATTAATTCTAGTTGTAGTTTAATCTGTTTAAAACCACGGGGTACAGGTATCTAAACTTCCTCTTTCAAGCTGTTTACCGTTCGGTTTTAAGTAGCAGGCAGCATGTGTCTGGAAAGCGTGGCATTTATCAGTGTGTGCACACATAGTAAAGAAAAAGGCGGTTTCATGTGTGGGACGCTGCTTCCAACAGGCCCCTCCGCGGTGGCTCATTACTCTCCGGGTCTCCTCTGATGAGAGGCATGTGTGTCAGCCTGGGAATGCTTTTTAGCAACCTTTGCCGGGTTCTCCTGACATCTTCTAAGCAAGCCTCTTAAGCACAAGGGTGCCAGGGGCTCGTACTTCACCTGGAGGCCTGGCTGCAGGGCTAAAACTTGCTGCTGTGCCGCAACCCGGCCACCTGCGCACTGCCCGGGACGGAACTCAGCGGGAGTCGCCGAGCGTGCCCGCGTTTGTGCTGCTGTGCGCGCCTGAGAGCGCCTCAGCCCGCGGAAAACCGCAGCCCGGACGCCCCAGGAGATAGTGCAACGAAGGCTGAGCACTGAGCCCTGGGAATTTCATTATGCAGGGCCGGAGGCGTGTGCTTGCGCCACCTGTGTCGGCGGCGACCCAATGCAGGGCCGATCCCCTTCTCTGTCTTCTCTTGGTTCCTAAACATCACTCAGGAAGCCGAGACAATCCGATCCCAGGGCTCGGACGCAGGCCCCGACTCCATTCCCGTGCTTGGATCCTAGGGTAGCGGTCGGTAGTCGCGCCCCAGCATTCAGAGAGCGCCGAGAGGCGGGTGGAACCGGCAGGGACCAGGGCGGAGCCTATGGAGGGGCGTGTCGGGGCGGGCATGGGGCGGGGCCTAGAGGGCCAGGAGGCTTCGAAGGGCGAAATAGGGGGCGGGGACTACTAAGGGGCGTGTCCGGGGCGGGGTCGAGGCGGGGCGGGGACGGTCCTCATCTGCAGCCCCTGGGGACGCTCCCGGCCCGGAGACTGGGCGGAGCCCGGAGCAGCTGCGACTGCGGGTCTCCTGGGGGGAGCCTAGGTACATAGGCGGCTCGGCTTCGCCCAGAGCATCCTTTCCCCGCGGGTGCTCCGCCCCGGCCCGCCACCTCTTTCCCAGCGTGACTTCTTTGTGTTGTGTTTTCTGCGCGCGCTTCTCCGCAGGACCTGCGCGTTCTTCCTCGGGCTACAAGAAAGCAGAGGATGAGATGTCCCGGGCCACGTCCGTTGACGACCAGCTGGAGGCACCAGCCCGCACCATTTACCTCAACCAAACGCATCTCAACAAATTCTGTGACAACCAGATCAGGTAGGAGAAGGCGACGAAGAGAAGCACGGCGCTGTTCCTCGGCCGCGGGCGTTTGCAGGCACCTGACTGGTCCCCAGGCCTCTCTGCATCCCTGGACCCTTCCCCTTTCCTCTCCCTCTACACCCCAGCCCAGCGTGTAAGGAACACTCCTCATTCACACTCTCTCAGCATCATGCACTCTGCAATCTGCCAGAGGAAGTTTCAGTGCTTACCTCGCTACATAAAATGAGGTCTCTTATCTTTGCATCCCCCGCTGCCTTCCAAGAATCCCCCCAGTCCTGTTTTAAGCCAGTAGATTGCTCTTTCGGACGATTTGCAGTCCCTCTTGGGACGAAGTGCAGCGGCATAAAAGAGTCCCACAGGTTTGGAAAAAAAAGGAGGGGGAATCTTTCTATAGTCTCTCTCTCTCTCTCTCTCTCTCTCTCTCTCTCTCTCTCTCTCTCTCTCTCTCTCTCTCTCTCTCTCTCTCTCTCTCTCTCTCCCCCACTTTAAGGCAAAAAAGAAAAAGGGGTGGGGAGGGGACTTCCTACCGATTGGCCCAGGACATTTAAGACGTCTTTATGCCGGGAAACTGCCCCACAGAGTTAGCATAAAGGAATGGAAACTCACATAAAGTCTCTGCTCTTTACTGCCCACCACCAGCTGCTTCCCTTCCTTGGCCTTATCCAGCCCCATCACTCACCGGACTCTGACCGGGTTGATCAGAATCCTCCCGAATGACCTCCAGATCTCTAGGTGAGATGGGAAGATGGTCACTGATGGGCCTGTGGTCCAATGCCGTTTAAATGGCCAGGCTAGGAAGACAACCCACCTGGCCATAGGATTCGCCCCACTTCTTTCCTCTGTGCAAAGCTAGAGCATTAGGCCCTGCGAGGCTGTGCCTTTGAATTTTCTTAAACCTTTGGTCTGAGAAAGTTTTACAGTTCGGAGTGACGTCAGAACATGCAGTTCTTTGAGTAGTTCAGCACAGGGTGCTTGGGTGCAGGGAAATGAAGTGATCCATCAGGTGTGCATAGATTGTTGACAGCCTAAGTTCCAGTCAGTGTTTCTTTCTATTTTTTCAGTGTTTTATTTCAGTTTTTAAAAAAGTAAAAAAAATTGAGGTACTGTGATTTACAGTACTGATAATGACATTTTCCATGTGTAAAATTCCAACATCACATCACCCTCATCACCAGTGCATCCTCCTCCCTCCCTAAGCTCCCAAATGGCTCTCTCTTCAGACACTTTCTCATAGAAGACATACAGTAGGCATGTGAAAAAGGGGGAGCATTGTCATTCATAATTAAGGAAATGCAAATCAAAACAACATTGAGGTCATATGCTTGTGAGAGTGACATACATCAGAAGGTTGGAAACAGCCAGCGTTGTGGGGCTGTGGTGATAAAGGAACACTCTAACACTGTTGGTGAGACTCATCTGGTTCTGTCTCTGTGGAAAGTAATATGGTGATGTCTCCTGCAAATAGGAATATCACCCAGCCACACCACTTGTTTTCATCTATCTCCAATTCTTTCCTGAATTCTTGGACTAAAACTTTGTTAGTGACACAAGCATTTCACTGCAGTGTAGCGCTTGTATAGCCTAAGTATTGTCTGACTAGACTTTTTTTTAATTTAGGAAGACGTGATTGTTCTACATTATTGTTGCTTAATAACATTTTCTTTGGTTTATTGTTGGGGCACACCCAGCAGTGCTCAGGGCTCACTCCTGGCTCTGTACTCAGGGATCGCTGCTGGTGGTGCCTGAGGGACCATATGCGATGCTGCAGTTTGGACTGGTATCGGCCATATAAAGGGAAACACCTTACCCATTGTACCATGTCTTCAGATCTTTCATGAATAAAACTATTTGGAACCCTATCTTGCTTCTGACAGTTTTCTTCTGTCCCTCTTTTTCTTTTGCCTTATTTTGGTTTAGGGACTGTGCATGATGGTGCTCAGAGTTTAATATGGTTCTGTGCTCAGGGATCACTCCTGGCAGTGCTCAGGGGGACCACATCTGCTGCTAAAGATCAGACTGGTTGGTTACATGTAAGAACATTGCCTTACCTCCCGTACTATCTCTTTGGCCCAGCAACCCTCTTATTTGTAAAAGTTTCAAATGAATCGTTTTAACTTAAAATGCTATATAAGATAAGAAAATACTTAAACTTTTGGGTATATTTTTACCTAGTTCTTATTGATGTGTGTAACTGGATGCATTCCTTGTGTTAAATGCAGCAGAACAAGGGTTTCTTCGATTTTGTTTTAATTTTCAAAAAATTTTTTTTAGTTTTGGTTTTTGGCCACACCAAGCGATGCTCAGTGGTCATCCTGGCTCTGCAGATAGGAATCACTCATCAAGCGACCATATGGGATGCTGGGCTTGAACCCAGGTTGGCTGCATACTAGCAAACACCTTGCCTGTTGTAAAATGTTTCTTACTCTAAATTTTCTAGTTTTTATGGAGGTAAGGACTTGAACCCTTGATAATGTTTCTTAAGTCATCATCACGATGACTTTTGAGGCTAATTTTACTACCAGTTTGAGAAATTGTAATTGGTTACCTATTATAGAGTTTGATATGTACTTTTCCGGGGTGGGGAGAGAAAAGTATAAAAATATCACATAGGAATAAAGTATATAGATATCAATTTTCTCTCTATAAATTCCTATAAGTATATTACTGAATTAATTGAAATATAGTGAATGCTAAAATGCCTGCCACTTTTGAATTTATGGCATGTGTTGGGGCTGACTGCATCCCCAACAGTATTGGGGTCCGTTGGATTCCCTGGTCATGTTTGGGGCTGACGACTGTCCCTTCTGGCTAATGAACAAAGAATCATCTTGAAAACCCAAGCAAGGCTTTAATTCTACACACATGCACATGTGTGCATGCACACACACACAAGACACACATAAAGACACACCTTACTTAGTCTAACACAACTCTACACAGCCAGACATCTGCCTCTAAAACTGCCAGAGATCAATTGTATGCAGAGGCTGACAGCAGGGCATTACCAAAGGTAAAGGTTCTTTTTCCTAAAACAATGAGGTAAAAGCCAGGGTTTTTCTTACTGGTGCAAAATCCCCAATGGGGCACACCCCTGTTTCTGAGGGCTATTGAGATGCTGTAGGGTGGAACACTGTTTTTGCGCTGGTCAACAATCATTTCAATAATATTTCTAGTCATTTTGTATAAACACAGTAAGAGAGACACATTTATCTACACCTGAGATTAACTTATAGGGTGATATTTCCTAGGGAGATCACATCCTATAATCCAGGTTACTTTTCCTTAGCCTGATTGATCCCATCCAATCCCCTTTAAGGTCCAATCCACTGCTACGTATGTTTGTTTCAAAACAGAGAGTTCATTTCTGGATCTAGCTCTTAGTTCTGGGTCAGGACCTGGGTTACAATATAGAGCTTAAAGCAAGATCATTGTGCAGAATACTTAGCTGTCCCATAAGAAGGCCAGGGATGATCTCTTTGCCTTGTTCTATCCAGTTTCCTCTTTTGGGGCATGAGGAAATAGAATCTAAAGGCTACTGAGATTTATAGTTGGGAAATATGGCAGAATTCCACAAATAAATAACTCAGTTAATTAATTCACAAATACATTGCCCTGGCTGTCTAGCTGTGCCCATACAAAATAAAATCCATTAGCATAAGCATATGCTAAAAGTATATAGGTAAAAGAAAACAGTCCTTCATTAGCAATACAGAAGTCCCAGGTCTTGCAAGTAGGGGGTGATTCAACATGTGAACATAATTTTTGAATAGAGTTAACAGTCTGAAAATTAATTTTAGCCCCTTTCTGTTCTATGAAATAGTTTTTAAAATTTTATCATATCACCATGTGATAGACAGTTACAAAGCTGTCCAGTCATACTATGTTGCAGCACCCATCCTTCCACCAGTGCACATTTCCCACCACTGCTGTTCCCAGTTTCCCTCCCTCGACTCCACCTCCCTCTATGGCAGGCACTTTTCTTCTCTCTCTCTGTTTCTCTCTTCTTTTGTGCATCGTGCTTGCAATACATACATTAAGGGGTTATCCTGCATATCCCTTTATCTATTTCCAATACTCAGTTCTAGTTAGCATTACCATTTCCAACTATTATTGGCACACTGAACCCTTCTCTGGCTTACCTAAACCCCGCCCCCACACAGTTGTGTGTACTATAAAATAATTTTTGAATATGTGCTTCATAATTATTGATGGTGATAATGACTTGCAGCTCATCAGGGAATTGATTATAAAGCTTCTAGGATTATAGCTAAAGGGTTTATACACATCCAGCCACATTATATTAGCAGATTTAACTTTGATGAAGTCAAAGTCTATTGAAAATTCAATAAAAAATAAGACTTTTTACTTTGGCCACAAATGCTAAAAAGTTACTAGAGATAGTCAAAGGAATATTTTCATAAAAGGTAGCTGATAAAGTATTTCTTTTGCCTTAATAGAATTTTTCTTGAAGAATGGTTTATAGGGTTTTTTTTTTTTTGCTTTTTGGGTCACACCCGGCGATGTTCAGGGGTTACTCCTGGCTCTTCACTCAGGAATTAGTTCTGGTGGTGCTTGGGAACCATATGGGATGCTGGAGATTGAACTCGGGCCGGCACATACCGGCCTCGTGCAAGGCAAACACCCTACCCACTGGACTATCGCTCTGGCCTGGTTTATAGTATTTTTTGGAGGACCACACCTGACAATGCTCAGGGGTTACTCCTGTCTGTGTACTCAGGGATCACTCCCTGGCAGCGATCAGGGTACCTAATGGGGTGCCAGGGATTGAACTTGGTGACTTTGTGGAAGGCAAATATCCTACTATTATTCTAGCCCTGGTTCATAGTTTTAGTTGGAACTAGGGCCCTCCATGGAATGAGTTCTTTTCTCCACGTCTAAGTGGAGGTTTTTGAAAAGATGGAGCCTGGGGCAGAAGCAGAAATGACTAGTGTATGTGGGTGCTGTGTACTTCAAGGGGCTGATCATCGTCTCTCATCGCTCCCTCTCATCGTTTCCTCCCTTTCCTTCCTCTTCATGGTCGTTTCTGGTTTGAGGCCTCTGATCCTTTACAGCAACTTGCACCTGGACTTCAGGAAAGGCATTTGGGTTTGCTGTGGAGGGAGGGACTGTAGTGGTTTGTGGGGAGACAGTGGGGGGGTGTGCCCTGGTGTCATTAAAAACAAGGACTACAAGTCTTGGCAACTAAGCTACATATCCAAGAAAGAGGTTAGCCTGGTGAGTGACACCGAGGTGATCACCAGCAGTTGGCTGAGGCATTGGCATTTCCATATGATTGGAATGCCACAGCCTGATAACTCCACATTCCTTGTAATTGCATGAACTTCAAGGATAGTTTAGGCCCTGTCAATGTTAGTTTCCACAGACCCTGTAAGATCAAAAGTAATAGCAGTCTTGAATTGGATGCTGTTAGGGGCTGGGATGACAGCACAGTGGGTAGGGTGTTTACCTTGCATGGGGCCCACCATATTTCATTCCATCACTCCTATGGTCCCTGAGGTTAGGAATCACTCTTGGTAATTCACCAAGAGTGATTCCTAACCTCAGAGCCAGGAGTAAGTCCTGAGTACTGCTGGGTGTGGCCTAAAAACAAACAAAAAATAAGGTAGCTTCTATTACTGAAGTCAGTAAATTGGGATGATGATAAGTAATAATGGAGAAATATAACAGAACCAGTCTGTTTCACTATAGGTATTGATATAGGTATTGATATGTCAGGGTTTGACCATGAGGGCTACAGAAAAGGGAATGAATACTGTGTAGATTTTTAAAGGAAAGTACAGTACAGGGGGCAAGGGGGCAGGTGTTTGTCTTATACACAGCCAGCCTAGATTCCATTTCTAAACATCTTCTTTGATCCCCTGAACCTTCCAGGAGTCATCCCAAGCACAGAACTAGGAGAAGCTCTGAGCACCACCAGGTGTGAAATTTTATATATATATATATATATATATATATATATATATATATATATATATATATATATATGTATAGTGCTGTGCTTGTATCCTATCAGCACTATATATAGCCCATAAATCAGCCCATCTGATTTTCAATGCCTTGGAAAATGAGATAGTATTCCTGACTCTCGATTGTTGATGGAAGTCGGAACTCCAGATTCCTTCTCTCACTTTAGTGAAGCATGATATGCCAAGCATAGCTCTTTGAAATATATATATATATATATGTGTGTGTGTGTGTGTGTATAAATATATGAATATATATATATATATATATACACACACATATATATAGTGCTGGTATCCTAATGTCTGAGAGCTGTTCATGTCTTTTTTTTTTTTTTTTGCTTTTTTGGGTCACACCCAATCATACTCAGGGTTACTCCTGGCTCTTCACTCAGGAATTACTCCTGGAAGTGCTCAAGGGACTATATGGGATGTTGGGGATCGAACTCAGGTTGGCCGCATGCAAGGCAAACACCCTACCTGCTGTGCTATCGCTCTGGCCCCTGCTGGTCATGTCCTAAGGGATGAAGAGAATAAAATTATCCTTAGAAATAGGATTTACTTGAATAGGGAGGATAGATTATATGTGATGTGTGATATACATCATTAGCATATAGTACTGTACCTAATACCATTGAGTGTTATAGGGATAAATCATTCTCTGGATTTCTTTAAAGCTGCAGAATTTATATAGGAACTGTTCTCTATATATTTAGGTAGGATGTGACTCTGCTCTGTACTGAAGCTGCTGGTGGCTTAATCAGGAAGACTATCAAGAGTTCAGAAACAACCAGCTCTCCCTTTGATTAATGTAAATATTATTTTAAAGTCCGTGGTTTAGACATCTCAGACAAATTATGTATCCTAGCCAAATCTGGTAAATGTAAAAGTAGATAAAAGTACATAAAAGTAATTGTAATTGACTGTAATTGCTGATTTTGGAAGAGTTCTGTATATATATATATATATATATATACAGAGAAAAAGAGGGCAAAATATATATATATTATATATATATATATATTTGGAGGGCATTCTTCCAGGTAGCAATCAGGGGGCCCAGGGCCACCTGCCCATCCCTCAGCTCTACTATACTTGGCCAAGTGGACAGGATCATTGAATACTCAAGTCTGGAGATACAGTGATGTGTGGGTCCAACAATACTGGAGCCTAAGGACAACTCCAGGTTTTGTGCAGGTAGTCATGTATTACTGAGGAATGAAATCAGGGGACTGGTGCTTGCCAAGCATGTACTGTTAGTTCCCAAACCACCCCCCATGAGAACCTGCTGAAAGGATGGGACTGGGGTGGGGGTAGAGGGGCAGTAGTTAGCCATCAGTGCAACTGGGCTGTGGTTTTTGTTTTTTGAAAGAAGTTAGATTTCGGGCGCAGGGAGAGGGTGGTGCACACTGGGTGATTCTTTCCTACAAAGGGGGCTGTAGGCCAAATCTGCTTGGGGAACCTCTGTAGAGACTTCTTATAATTAGCCCTCTTATCAGGTTGACACCTCCAGACAAGGCTTTCGAGGAATCCTGCAGATACAAATGTTCAAATTGGGGCACCTGCAGTATGGCATAATTAAGGAAACTGGAGTGCAGGAGCTTCATGGAAATGTATTTTTAGAAACAAAGCTTTCTGGTCTTGGGTCAGCTTCATATTTGATGTTTCTAAGGAAACACAGCTGCTTAGAGCAGACTTACTGGTAATTTATTGATCAAGTTGACACCGTGTGGGTGGATATGGTACTTACAGTTTGTATTTTGCTAGAGACATCTATGCCATTCCCACTTGTGACAATAAGAAAAGGCATTTGATTTGAGAATTTACATGAAAGATGTGTTTTGCTTCACTCACATCCTGAATTCCTTCTTTCCCCCTTCCTTTACTCTCCCCTCCCCTCTCTCCCTTCCCAGGGTCAGCTGTGGCTGTGGGTAAGGCAAGCATATAAAGCCGTGTACTATCTCTTTGACCCTTTTTTCCAATTTTAATCTATTTTTGATTTTTAAATTTTATTATATCACCGTGAGATAGAAAATTATAAAGTTGTTCATGATTGGGTTTCAATCATTCAGTGTGCCTGAACCCATCTCTCCACCATTTCCCAACACCAGTGTTCCTGGTTTCCTTCCCACCTGCTTCTATAGCAGATATTTTCTTCTATCTTGCTCTCTTTCTCTCTTCTTTTGTGCATTGTGGTTTGCAATATATTCACTGAAGGGCTATCATGCATATACCTTTATCTACTTTGAATACTCAGCTCTAGTCTAGTGTTACCATTTCCAGCTATTGTTGGCAAACTGGTCCCTTTATCTTATTTAACCTCTGTCCTCCGCACACAATAGGTAGATTCCAACTATTGACAAATTCTGCTGACCCCTGTTTTCCCTGGCTTTAAATATTAATCTCGTAATATTTCTTTTTATATCCCACAACTGAATGGAATCATTATATATCTGTCCTTCTCCTTTTGACTAATTTCACTCAGTATGAAACTCTTCAGGTCCATCCATATATAGGCAAATTTCATGACCTCATTTTTTTAAATAACAGCTGCATAGTATTCCATTGTGTAGATGTACCATTGATATTTTTTTTAATCCAATTGTCTGTTCTCGGTACTCAGGTTGTTTCTAGATTCTGGCTATTGTGAATAGTGCTTTGATGAACATAGAATTGCAGATGGTGTTTCTGCTGTGTGTTTTTGAACCCTTGGGGTATATTCCCAGGACTGGTATTGCTGGATTGAATGGAAGCTCAATTTCTATTTTTTGAGGAATGTTCAGATTATTTTCCAGAAAGACTGGACCATTCGACATTCCCACCAACAAGTCCGTTTCTCCCAGCATCTGCAGCAACACTGGATGTTCTTTCTGTTTTAAATGTATGCCAGTCTCTGTGGTGTGCGATATCTCATTGTTGTTTTGATTTGCATCTCCCTGATGCTCAGTAATGAAGAGAATTTTTTATATGCCTTTTGGCCATTTGAATATCTTCTTTGAGGAAATTTCTGTTCATTTCTTCTCCCCATTTTTTGATGGGATGGGTGTTTTTTCCTTGTAAAGTTCTACCTTACATATAGAGAGAGTATATATAAGGAGAGTAACCTCTATCAGATCGGTATTGGGTAAATATTCTTTTCTAATTCAAGGGCTTTCTTTGCATTTCTATCACTGTTTCTTTTGAGGTGCAGAAGCTTCTTAGTTTCACATAGTTCCATTTGCTTATCTTTGATTCCACTTGCTTTGTCAGTGGTGTTTCATCCTTGTCTGACTCTTAATTTTGTACATATAGATATATGTACATGTATAACATGTCTTGTTATTTCAAGAAAGCTAGAATATTTAAACAAAAGCAAAGAAGCCTGTTTTTTTCTCAAGCAGTAAGCATACAGAAATGAATATACCAAGTTAAAGATATTAAGTCTCAAATGCGGCCGGGAAGCTGGAACACCGATTCCCAGGCTCAGCTGACCATGGGGCTCCCAGGAGGAAAGATGGGTTTTGGGTGTTGGCCCATCACCCCTGGGGGTCCCAGAAGCAGCTGGATGAGACTTGCCCACCACACTAGCCGCCACTTTCACTGTCTGGATGCTGGGATGCTACCTCAAGACCAGATTAACAGAGCAAAACCGGTTCGAGCCCAGGTAGGCAGCTCCCAGAGGCGGAAATCACTGGGAATTCGTCAGATGGAGTCAGGGGTCGGCCCTTCCCCTCCATTTTGTCAAGTCTGGTTTGCCCCGCCCAGGAGCTGCCCTGGGACGACCAGCCATAGCATGCAGTCTCAAACGCGGCTGGGGAGGCTGGAACTCCGACTCCACAGGCTCAGCTGACCATGGGGCTTCCAGGAGGACAGATGGGTTTTGGGAGTGGGCCCATCACCTCTGGGGGTCCTGGAAGCAGTCGGATGAGACTCGCCCATCACACTAGCCGCCACCTTCGCTGTCCAGTTGCTGACCATGAGGCCCATAAGTCGCGGTGGGCGCTTGGGTTGCATGGTCCATCAAACTAGTGGAAACAATTATGTCCTTTAATGTACTGCATTCTACGATGTGTAGGCAAGTTAGGTGGGAGGGAGAGATAGAGAGGAGAGAAAAGACATACAGTACCCGCCAGGTGGTTGAGGTGTGGGAGGGGGGAGGGGGGTGGGGACGTTGGTGATGGGAGATGGGTTCGGGTGGAGGGATGGGTGTTGGAACACTGTGGAACCAAAACTCTGCATGAGCACCTTGCAATCTTATGTCTAAAAGTGGTGTAATAAAATTTGGGAAAAGAAAAAAAAAGACATTAATAGTCATTTAGCAAAGATACTATTTTAAAAGTCTAAAATTCAAAGAGTAAATCAGAGGCTTAATTCTGTATCTTCATAAAGTGCCTTTAAAAGCATTTTTGATCATTTTCTAGGTGATCAGTTGAAACACATATGAGAGGGGATAATGGCATGTGGCTACCAAGACTGAGAATTATGGGTCATGAATGGAGTGCCTGGGGGAGAGTTTAAAGGTGTGAAGCACAAGGGCTGCATGACTAGGTTGAATTTGGTCCCCCAGCGCTGCTTGGCACCCATGTACTGCTGGGTGCCAAGTAGTGCATGGTACCCCAGCAGGAGACTCCAGTGGAGCAGCTCTGCTATGGCCAGGACCAAGCCTAGAACCATGCGACTACATTTGCCAAGCAAAAGTGGTTTGCTGTCCCCCACACCTGGGCCTCACTGGAGCAGGTGCTTAAAAAAATACCGGGAAGTAAATCCATATGGTTATTACCCTGCTTGATTATTTTGCTATTTTTTACCCACTTTCCAGATTTAATTTCTATTATCTTAATATTTAAGCTAATTTTCTCTACTGAGGGCACCTCGTCTCTAGAAAGATCTTCCTTTTCTGCAAGCAAGATATGTTTGATTGTAAGTGACTCCATTTAGTGAACAGTGATTATGAAAATTGTGTACTACTAAGAAGTAGGTGAGACGGTAGATAATCCAAGATGCAGTATTTGATGGACTGTGTCCAAAGGGTGGCTGGCATCTCTATTAGCTTTTACTAACATTGTTCTTTCATGCAGTTATGTTGCTTCTCATCCCATTCTCAGATAGCTGAAATATTTATTTGATCAGCTGTAGTTGGGCACAAAAGAAAACATACATGAGTATTACCCTATGCAAGGTTCCATTGATTTCCTGGAGACTAAACTTGTGGGCTAAAGATTAGCATGGTAAACTATGGGGGAAAGGAGCTTTTGTTTCCCAGACTATATTTCTGCAGGTAAGGTGTGTTGATTTGGAAGCATGAAACATAGCTACTACTGCTAATTCTAGAGCTGGCTTCTACTTTTGGTGTTTTGAGAGGAGAGTTGGGTGGACATTCACATTAAATAGATGCAAATGGACAACTAGGACATACCCCATTGTGAACATAAAGTGTGTATCTTTCTCTCCACCGACCTACCCATCTTGTACCACAACTTTTTCTTGTTTCAGACTCAGCTCTGCAACTATTTGTACTCTGCCTTGAATATTTAAGGGATTTTCCTAGTGCATAATATTCAATCTGAATTCTTCATTGTAGATTCAACTAGGTCGTGAAATGTTCATTTAGTTATCCAATTAAAAATGTTCCTCATTTTTATTCCAGTAAAGGGTGGAAGTTTTGAAAGTATTATTAAATAACATAGAAAATGTGTTACCAAGCTCTGATAACTAAAAACAGAGTTCTTCTTAAAGCAGTAAGACTGTTTTCTGTGTAATAACATAATTACTTCCCCAGCATTCTCTTTGTTTAAACTGCCTCATGTTAATTTTTAATGTTACCTTTACAAATTAGAGTTCATTAATCATTCTGTGTTGATCTATTCTGGTAAACTGAATTATTCACTTCATGACTTTGCCAGGGGTAGACAGAAATATTGACAATGCTTAGCATTCCTGTCGCTTGCCAGCTGTCACTTAGTTTCACTGACACTTGTACCTCAACAACATAATGTTCACTGTCTATGCTTTGTGCGATATTGAGGTCCAGTGGGACGTGTTTGTGCTTCTCTATCACAGTATTTGCTACTAACCAAGCCTTGACTTGGATTACTGTCATTTGCAGTCCAATCATTGTAGGTATTAGGAAATTCAGGCACTTCAAAGCAAAAAATAACCTCACGGAGTAGTCTTACTGATGCCACGATTCCCATCATTCTATACACCCAACTCTTATCAGTGCTTGTAATTCACTCAGCCTGCATGAATAATCTGTCCCCATTGGGAGCTTACTAATTAACCCTGAAGATCATTCTCACCCAGGCTTGATCATGTGTGGACAGTTCTTAGGATTCTTACACATGAAAAAAACTTGTGATCCTTACACATGAAAAGCTTTGTGATCTTTGTGATCTTCACACATGAAAAGCTGCAGTTGATTCCAAGACTATATGGGATTTTTTATGCCACTATGTCAAAGAATTAATTCTCATATCACATTTGTAGTCATTAATGTTCATATACTTTCATGTAATTAATAGTGTTCTTGATAATTAGTCTAACTGACTCATTGATAAATATGAACGGTATTAGGACAGCCCCAAGAAAATCTATGTGGTCTCTTCAAGTGTAGTTTGTTTTTGGTTTCTTGGGCCACATCCTATGGTGGTCAGGGCTTACTCCTGCTTTAAAGTCAGGAGTGACTCCTGGCGGGGCTCTGAGAACCATGTGGAGTCCTAGGGTTTGAACCCTAGCCTGCCATGTGCAAGACAAGTGTCCACCTGCTGTACTATCTCTCTCACTCTACATTGAGTATTTTAAAAAGTTAGACCATCACAAAAGTGTAGTTGTATAAATCCATAGAATAATAAGCTTAATAACATAATGGATAAAACTGTGGTTGAGTTCTGCCAGAGTGTATAGCTTTGTAGTAACTTTTAGGATGAAATCTAAAATGATCACTGTTATCTTCATATATATATGTATATATATATATATATATATATATATATATATATATATATATATATTTGGGGGCCAAACAAAAGGTGTTCAGGGATTACTCCTGGCTCTGTTTTTAGATGATACTTGGTGGACCTTGTGTGGCTTCGGGGATCTAACTGGAGTTGGTCTCTTGCAAGGCAAGCATTTAGACCTCTAATAGCTCCTTGGCCTTCCTTGTTAAGATTTTGAAGATAGAAGGAGACTGGAAAAAAACGTGATTTTTTTCCTGAAATTGTTTTGTTATGGTTTATATACACCTCAAAAAGCATTAAAGCATTTGGGGGCAGTGCCTCTCAAGTGGTGTTCAGGAGGCACAGGGGCCATGCAAGTTAGCAGTTGGCTAACTGAGCTGGTGGTTCAGGGCTAGGCTTAAGAATCATATGGTTCCTGGGGCTTCCAGGGCTACACTCAGAAATGCTCAGAAAGCATCTGGTATGGGGGCTCAAACCTGGGTTTAGCACATGCACCTCTCCTCTCTGTACTTTCCCTGGTCCTGAAATGCATCTTTATGAGATTTTTGAAGAATGAAATCAGTGTTGATGCTTTTTTTTGCCCTCAATTTGTAATGCAAATTGAGGTTGTAATGCAATACTCATTTAATCTTTATTTATTTATTTCTTTTTGCTTTTTGGGTCACACCCGGCAATGCTCAGGGGTTACTCCTGGCTCTGCACTCAGGAATTACTCCTGGCGGTGCTCGGGGGACCATATGGGATGCCGGGATCGAACCAGGGCTGGCATGAGCCGGCTGCGTGCAAGGCAAACGCCCCTACCCGCTGGGCTATCGCTCCAGCCCCTGTACTCATTTAATCTTGACTGTGTATTTCTAGATGATTTGTGACATAGTATTATCTGAATTAGAAACAAACAGCATGCTATTATTGCTTAAGAAAGTCAGGGATTATTTAATCTGAATGGATTTTTTTTCTTTCTGTTTGAAACTAGAACTCCCAGAGGTTTAGTTAAAGTGATCCTCATTTATCATAATGCCCATCCTATATTTTGTATTTCATAAAAATACTGTAAGGACTTCACAACTTACTATGTACAAAGCTAAGCGGTTTTTGCACCATGTGAGACAGAATACCTTATACATGCTCAGTCAGATTTAGAAAGTATGGTAGGTAATATATTTTGTAGTTATCTTCCCTCAGATATGGTACTTATCATTTGAGTTATGAAAAACAACATTGGGGGCCGGAGAGATAGCCCAGTGGTAAAGCGTTGCCTTGCACGCGGCCAGCCTATGCCAGCCCGGGTTCTATCCCGGCATCCCATATGGTCCCCCGAGCACTACAAGGAGTAATTCCTGAGTGCAGAGCCAGGAGTAACCCCTGAGCGCCTCCGGTGTGACCCAAAAAGCAAAAAAAAAAAACAAAAAAAACAAAAAAAGCAAACAACATTGGGTACGCGAGGGAGAAAACTCAAGTCTTAGAACCCACAACTCATAAATGTGTCACCTTGATACTCAGTACCATAGGCCAGCCCTGCCCTACCTTCAGTGGCAGGTTCTCTACCACTGAATCACTTCTCCAGGACTCCCTTTCTATCTCTGGAGGCCTCTGAGCCACTGAAAATGGTCTTATATTAATAAAGAAAAAGTGGAAGACAAAACAGCAACAGGATTTAATTTCTACCAATGAATTATTTAGTAGAGAGTAAAAAGTTTTGTGTGGTAAATTTTAGGATGTGTGCTTTTGATAAAAAAGTAAAAACCTTTATTGTGATATGCAAGATTAATTTGAACATTTTCCTGAGGTCGTGATGGAGAATTTTAAATTACATGTTGAAAAAAATGGTAATAGAGAAAAAAAAAAACCTAATGGTACAAACTCTCACGTTTTCTGTTATAAATAGCCAGGAAAGGTCATTAGTCATTTAAAAGTGGCAAAGAAGTTGGTGTACAGTCTTGGCTGTTACTTGGTTATTCACTAGCTGAATAACTGTTTATCAGTCCTTCTGAGTTTGCGTTTCCTCATTTAAGACCAGATTACAAATGTGAAAGATCTAGAGCATAATTTCAAAGCACATTGTGAATTCATTTCCCACAGCATGTCAGAAAGTCTTACTGCTCCTTCATTCTCCTTCATTCTTCCTTCCTTTCAATTGCGGTAAATACCCCTGGTGTAAATCTACTATTTTCTCTGTTATCAGGGCAAAGTCAGCAGAGTTAAGTTCATTCACATGGTTGTGCAAAAAACACTTCCAGAACTTTTCATGCACCCTCATGGAGACTTCGTTTCCTTCCTTTCCATACTTTTTGCTGTGGTGGTGGTGGTGTCTGGGGTTGGTGGAGGCGGGGGTGGGGGAATGCACGCTTGCCTGTGTTCTTGCTCTCACCAGCTGCCATCATGACACTCTTGTGGTTCCTGGGACCCCAATGGCACTGTCACCCTGGGTTTCCCTGAGCGATGCCTCAGGGTGAGTGGGGATCCAAACTGGGGCCTCACCACCTGCTGGGCAGGTTCTCTACCACTGAATTACTTCTCCAGGTACCAAAACTCCATTTTCATTCAACAACTGCCTAATTCCCTGCTACCTATCCCCTGGCAACCATTGTTTACTTTCTGATTTTATGAATCTGACTACACTTGATTCATAATTCACATAAGACAGATTTATTTATTATTGTTGCTCCTTGAAATGATAATTCTATATCATTGGAGACCTGTGGGGCTCTGTCAGGTTCTCATTTTGTATGGTGTATCTGTTCTTTTTTTTCCTGCATAACTGTAAACCACAATAAACAGACATTCAAAAATACTATAGGGGAGGAGAAGGCCTTTTTTACCTATCCTGGGTTCTATTCTGGATTGTTAATCAAAATAACACCAGTCAGATTTGTAGGAGAAAAGATGTGGGGAATCTTTGTAGCTATGGATTCCAAAGCCAGCGAGGGAATATGGGGGCTACATCAAACACTAAGTAATGGGATAGAGACCTTTGTCCTCAAGTAAGGGAATACACATGATGAGAATAGGGTGACTCATGAGACAAAATCCACATGCTCTGTTCCTAAGTGTTGGCTCTGGCATATTCCTTTGCTTTCTTCCATTGGAAGGCTATTTCTGGTGTAATTCTGGTGTAATACCTAATTCTGGGTAAAGCCCCAGCTTTTCATTCTTCAGAATAGTGATAAGAGTTACTCAGGTGCCTTTTTGATCCTAGCTTGACATATTCCACATATTCCATATGCTCAAGTGACATATCTTGGAGTGTGAGAGATAGTATAGCAGGTGGGGCACTTGCCTTGCATGTGGCCAACCTGGGTTCAATCACCAGCACTCATATGTTCCCCTGAGCACCACCAGGACTATTTCCTGAGAGCATATCCAGGAGTAAACCCTTGAGCATGCTGGGTGTGACCACTAAGCTTCCATTTTTTCCAGGAAAAAATAGTGACATGTCTTTGGGAATTCCTGTTCCAGGTGTTTAGAGGAGGCCCTTCAGTAGGTCTGAAAGTTTAAAGGAAACACCAGCAATGCGTCTTTTCACCATCTATGCATAGTGGTCTGCTCTACCACACCCTTTCCTGGAAAAGCTGGGATGTCCAGGACCAAGATGAAGACTAAGGGAGAGTTTGAGGGCTGAGGGAAGAAGCTTGGTGGGATTCACTTGGGCTTTCAAGCAGACTTGGTTTGGTCATGTAGATAGTGTCCCCTGTACTAGTGTGACTGGTTTCTCCACTTCATACCACTTGCCTTCTGTGTGGTTGTTCTTCCAAAAGCAGTGGGAGTCCTGGGATTCACTCTGTTCAGTGATCCTCTCCACTTGTCTTTCATCAGCAGGCCATTCCCACTCTCAGGCTTATTGTTCCATCTCTCCACATACCCTTTTATCATGGACTCTGAATGCTTTGAGTTACTCCCTGGACCTTGAATCAGGGGACAGTCCTTGGAATGCTCTCTTGTCCACGGAAATGATTCCCTCTGCATGGTGAGCATGCTTTCAGGTTCATAACTCTTGCCCTATAAGAAGACAAGAAGTTTTGCTTTTCCATTGCCCCATCCTTAGAAGGCTGAGCCACCCTTGTGAGAGTATCACAAGGGTGACACAAGAGTCTTGTCTTTTGTGTAATTTAGCTCATTATATTATTTATTCTTATTTGGACACTCCCATCTTGTGGTATTTTTGGAGGCAAAATCTGTTTTCTCTTGCATTCTGCCCTGCACTGAGCAGAGTTCCTGGTCAATAGGAAGTTAAAAATCTTTATTATGTGACTTTTCTCTGACTGTGAAGGTCAGAAATATAGAGAAGATAGGAATTGGCTTAACACATTGTCCTAAGACTTCCCTTCACAGTTAATTGCTTATTGGATGAAGCAGAACCCCAAAGAAATCACTTATGCCTCAGAAATTGATGTACTGTGTGGTTTTGGTATTGGGCTTTTATATATAAAGCATTCTTGAGAGGGGCTGCTGAGTTAAATGCTTTTAGTGTCAATTCTTCAGATTTAATAGATTGATGTCTGCCCTCAGATGAGAAACCTTTGGGATTTAATGTGATAGCTGGCATCCTAGGGCATTTATATAATTTAAAGTTTGAAATTTGTTCATTTGATGAGTTTACTTTTATTTATTTATTTATTTATATTTGTGGTGCTTGGGCCATTCTGGGTGGTGCTCAGAGCTTACTTCTGCATTTATGCCCAGGAATCACTCTTGGCTCTCCTTGGAGCCATTTGCAGTGCTGGGAATCTAACCCAGGACAGCCAGGTGCAAAGCAAGCACTTTAATTTGCTGTATAATTTCTGTTCCCAACCCTTCAATTTATTTTTATTACTTAGTACAAACCAGCCACTGTGTTTGGCATTGGTGGTGAAGGAAGACTAAGATGTCTGCAGTGGGATTCCAGATTATCTTCTCACCACCTTTTATGCCCTCCTTTTCTACTTCTTTGTCTAGATTTGGTTCAAGATGACTTTGATGGCACATGTTTATCTATGGCTGTGCTAAATTGCTCAATCTCCTTAATCTTTTTAGTCTCTTGTGAGAGGAGTTTTGGGACAGAAAGGCGTAGAGTAGATTTTTCTAGGGGTTTTCCAGCTCTGAAGCTCTGTGGTTGAATAGATCTTCACCCAGGTCCTGTTATGACTAGGACAGAGTTACAGTTGGCCTGTTGGCCAGTTTTGCTGTGACCCTACTCCCTCTGGCTCTGGGTATCTGGCCACACAGGACCTGGTATCTCTTGTTCATTGACAGAAGTTGAAGGATCCATGGAGTTATGATCGCTTTTATCTCTATGATGAGGTGGAAAGACCTTGTTCTAGCTTCTCTGTGCTTGGAAGGAAAATACATTTTCTACAGACACCAAGCTTTATTTATTCATATTTTAAATTATATTTTGGTTTATGTTTATTGGCTAATTTGATGTTCACCTTGATTTTGACGTTCATATTACTCATGGGTTTTGACTCATAGGTGTGTTGTCTGCTTTTGCTCATAAATTTGATTTGAGTATTTCTGAATGTAGTGAAGGAATTCCTCCAAAGTTTTCCCATTCATCAGGGGGCCACTTCACTTCTTTTTGAAAGAGCGTGCTCATTTCATGTTTATTATTACTGTTTTATTTTTGTTTTTTTGTATTTTTCTCACTTGAGTTCACTTGATCACTTGAATCCCGTTACTCATCGATTTGCTCGAGCGGGCGCCAGTAACATTTCCATTGGACCCTATCACGTGCCAATGTAGCCCAATGGCATCTGGTTGATTCAGGAATATGAAGAGCCTCAAACCGTTCCTTCAGGGTCTTAACAAGGAAGTCTGACCATCTTGTAGGTGGGCGGCCACGTGATCTTTTTGACATCCCGTGGGATCCAGTCAGTAACGGCTCTAGTCCAGCGGTTGTCTCCAAATCGCATTACATGTCCAGCCCATCTGATTTTTGATGCCTTGGCAAACGAGACAGCGTCCCTGATTCTGGAATAGCGACGGAGGTCAGAACTCCGATTCCTTCTCTCACTTGAGTGAGACGTGATATTCCAAGCATAGCTCTTTCGATGTCTCTCTGGGAGACCCGAATAGCATTCTCATCCTGCTTTCGTAGGGCCCAGGTCTCTGAGGCGTATGTTAATGCAGGGAGAACGGTGGAGTCGAAGAGATGTGCCCGGAGCCGGAGGTTCTTTGTCCTTTTAGCTATTTCTTCGATGCCTTTTAAAAAAAAAAAAAAAAAAAAAAAAAAAAAACTGTTGAAGGCATTCCATGCCGCTCTCTTCCTCCTGCGCAGCTCAGGTTTTAGGTCATTCATCATGTTGACTTCTCGACCTAGGTACACATAACTGCTGCATTCAGAGATGTTTGTTCCATTGAGAGAGAATGGGGCCTCTGGAACTAGTTCATTTCTCATGAACATAGTTTTCTTCAGATTCAGCTGTAGACCTACCTTTCCACATTCTCGGTCAAAGTCAGCCAGCATTTGTGCCGCTTGGCTAATGTTTGGTGTTATTAGAACGATGTCATCAGCGAAGCGGAGGTGGTGTAGTTGCCGACCATCTATCTTCACTCCCATTCCTTCCCATTCTAATTGTCTCATGATGTTCTCGAGGGTGGCACTGAAGAGTTTTGGTGAGATGGTATCACCCTGTCGAACCCCTCTTTTGACATCAATGATCACTTCTTTGTGGAATGGTGAGATCCTGGTGGTGAATCCATAATACAGCTCACGAAGGATCTTGATGTATTGGGTTTGAACACCCTGTTTGACTAGGGGCTTCGATGACTGCTTCAGTTTCCACAGAATCAAAGGCTTTCTGTAAATCAATGAGCGTGAGACAGAGCGGCATCTTGTACTCCCCTACAAACCTCAATGAGCTTGGTTACTGTGTGGATATGGTCGATTGTGCTGAATCCTTTCCGGAAACCTGCTTGCTCGCATGGTTGACCTTCATCTAGTGTTCTGCTAATCCTGTTCAGGGATGACTCATGTAAACAGCTTGTAGATGACAGACAACAGGCAGATGGGGCGATAGTTGCCGATGTCATGAATGTCTCCCTTCTTGAACAGTAGAACTGTCCTGCTGGTTTTCCACTGGGAGGGCACCTTGCATTCGGACAGGTAGCGTGTGAAGAGCCGAGCTAGTGTATTGATGAGCACCGACGGCAGATTCTTCAGATGTTCGGGTCTGACTTTGTCTGGGCCTGGTGCTGTTCCCTTCTTTACCGATGAGATGGCATGTCTTATTTCAGAAGGGAGAACGTTTATTTTCACTTGAGTTAATGAGACTCATTCAGGATTACTAAATAAGTAATTAAGGAATTTGAGAGGCAAGGCCACTGGTTTGGGCCATATTGACTATGCAGACTCTGTGAGAGGTTGACAGTTGTTTCAGACCAGCCAAAGTGTTAGTTTATAGAGGGATGAGGTCATGGTCAGGATGTAGGTGAGTTTGGTGACTCTGAGACACTTGTGACCATTCGACTCATAGGGAAGAAATTAGTTCAGTTGTTGAATAAGGCCCAAGGACAGTATCGCAGGGAAGCTTCCTGTTTCAGGATCTTTCAGTGGGGCCAAAGGTGATAGGAGAGACAAAGGAAGATCTTCCTGTGGCAGGAAAGGAAGCTTCAGAGTGTGGGAATGGCTCTTTCAGGAGGGAAGTGACACCTGGTATCAGATAAAGCTCAGACCCTTTTGCTCTGCCAGGTCAGAGGGATTCAGGTAATAGGAGCATCTGATGCCAAATCAGAGACTGCTAGAGCAATGGGGAAGATGGGTGGGGAGAATTGTCCTCTGGAGCTTGGATGCTGTTTGGCACTAGAGCACCTATTGCATGAGTGAGGTTCTGG
This sequence comes from Cryptotis parvus, assembly GCA_021461705.1. Taxonomy (NCBI): domain Eukaryota; kingdom Metazoa; phylum Chordata; class Mammalia; order Eulipotyphla; family Soricidae; genus Cryptotis; species Cryptotis parvus. The sequence continues at coordinate 60,414 of JAJIBD010032548.1, read as the reverse complement.
TTTCCATTCCCATCATCACAAAACCTTTAATGACGTCAAATATTTGTCTTCTTGAAGAGCATTGCATAGTGAAGAGAGACGGAGAGAGAAGAAAGGCTGAGGAGAGATTTTTACTTTTAGAAGTGTCTTGTTAAAAAGAGTCCTGTCCTTCTGGAACTGGTTTTCTGGAAAACAATATGGACATTCCTCCAAAGACCAGAAATTGAGCTCCCATTTGACCCAGCCATACCACTCCTGGGAATATACTCTGGGAAGCCAAAAATACGCAGCAGAAACACCATCCCTACTTTTATGTTCATAGCAGCATTATTTACAATAGCCAGAATATGGAAACCACCAGAGTGCCCGAAAATCGATGACTGGATAAAGAAGCTTTGGTACATCTACACAATGGGATACTATGCAGCTGTTAGGAAAAATAAAGTTATGAAATTTTCCTATAAATGGATGGACATGGAGAGGATCATGTTGAGTGAAATTAACCAGAAGGAGAGAGACATATATAGAGAGACTGCATTTATTTGCATGACATAAATATATATATATATGTACTTATTATGATACCATTATCCAAGGTCAGGTTAAGCATGGATCAGGAGGTCTTGTCATAGGTGGAAATTATCACAAACGTGTGGGAATCAGAGGCTAGGTAAGACAGAGAATGGAACAGTGTGCCAATAATTGTTGAAAGTGCTAATACCAACTTAGAATTGAGCATTAAATACAGGCAAAAAGATACACAATGCCATCATTTTAATGTATGTATTGTAATCCACAATGTAGAAGGGAAGGAAAAGAGAAAGAGATAGCGAGAAAGAAAAAGAAATAAAGAACGTGCCACAGAGGAAGGCTAGGGGAGGGAGGGAATCAGGTACATTGGTGGTAGGAAATGGGCACTTGTGGAGGGATGGGTGCTGGAACACTGTATGACTGAAACCCAAATATGAACATCTTATGAACATCTTTGTAATTGTGTATCTCACAGTGGTATAATAAAATATTAAAAAAAAAGAAAAGAAAAAGAAAAAAAGAGAAGAATTAAAAAGAGTCCTATTCTTATTGACAGGTCGAAGTTAAACAGTGGAGAAGGAGTGGGGAGAGATTGTTCTGGGTCCTGGTGGAGGGTCCTGGTAAAACATGGGCTGGGCAGGAGAGGAGAGACTTGCTTCATTGCTAAGACTAGGTGGACAAGGCTCAGCTGACTGGTGTGTTGTGGGTGTCAAGGCAAAGTCTACTAAAACTTCAGTTTTATTGCATGACGTTCAGAGAGGCACAAGTGTAGTAGTTAGGTGGTGAGGATAGACCTCTGGGGTGGGGGCTACCCAGGCTCCAGCACAGAGGGGCTTTAGAAGCTATAGGAATCACACACAGTTGTTCCTCCTCCTCTTCTGACTCTGTACTCTGGGATCATTCCTGAAAGGCTTGGAGGACCATATGGGGTGCCAGGTATCAAACTCAAGTCGTCTATGTGCAAGGCAAATGCCTTACCACTGTACTTCAACTCTTAACTGCCTTCTTATTGATTCTTCCAGAAAACTTCTATTGAAATTCTTCGTCTCTACTGCTTCTAGCAGTGAGTAGGTGTGACACTGACAATACCTTTTGTCATAGGCTGTCCATTGACTCACACTGATATCAGTTCTGCCTTCTTCCAGTCCCATCGCTGCTGGCCTTGATTTACAGTCTTCTTTCTTTCACAGCATTTGCTTATCAACCTATTTCATTTCCCCTAAACAGAGATAGAAGCTCCTTAGACTTTTCTGTAGCTGAGTCTCTCCCACATCTAATACCCACACAATTCCACCTTTGGTTGGTTTGTAGGGACCTTTGGGAAATAGATTTGAGTCAGCAGAGCAGGAATAGGAAGTTCTGAATGTTCCAGTCATAAGCCTCCTCTTCTACTCAAAAGAGTGGAGTTCATCTGACTAAATCTCCCTGTTTCTGTCTTTGTTCTGGAGAGACCCAGCTGTGCCATCATCAAATCAGAATTGACCTAAGCTTAAGACATTCATGAGGGGTTGGGACTAGAGCCACAGTACAGTGGGTAGGCACTTGCCATGCACACAGCTGACCTAGGTTGGATCTCCAACACCCTGCATGGTCCCCAAGCCCATCGGGGGTCATTCATGACTGCAGAGCAAGGAGTTGTCCCTGAGCACCCCTGGGTTTGATTCCCAAACAAAAGTAACAAAATGGGGTTTGAATCCCTTTAATTCATTCAATGGGTTTGAATCTATTGAATTCATGGTGGATAGTCTCTTGGAAGGGTTGATTCACTTCAGCCTGGGTCTGTATGACCCAGAGATAGATGCAGAGAATGAAGTTTAGGATCCTTTCTCTGTCTTCCTCTCCTCTTCCCACCCTGTTTATCTTACTTCTTGAGCTCATTTTCTTCCCATGGTGAAGTTCAGACAGTTTCATTTTAGGTGAATCTTAATCTGAGCTGTGCAATTTAAGCTTCTGGGTCAGGATGTTTGATCTACCCTCTGGATTTGAACCTTCTCAACCCTCTGAATTAATCTTGTCATCTTCAATAGGCAATAATAATGCAGCAGTTTATCCACTGGAGCTGATTGTATCTAGCTGGGCATGCTCCCCTGAGAATCATTTGAGATTAATCTTTATGATATTATTTGATTTATTTGAAAAGTGCTGCCTATAGAGGGAGTGAGGGAATGGATTGACTTTTGTACTAGTTTATTTTATTAATTTTTATTGTAAAAGGCAATTCTACAATAAACGGGTTTCTATAATTGAATAGTTTTTTCTTTCGTAAAGAGGTCTTAAGGAGAGGGATTGAAAGGTTTTGTAACAAATAAAATTATTTTTGCAAAAACTGTACATCTAATTTGCCTTAATTTACCTTCATCTTCCAATTCTTTGACATCTTCCAGTTAAATATTAGACAACAGAATCACGTTTTTCTTATTTCTGGCTTATTTAAAAGCCTGCTTGAAATATATTAAAATGGAAGAATGTGTTTGCTTTTCACATTAGTTATCTTGAAAGGAACAGTTTTTGATTATGAAAGCTGAAAAAACAAAAACCTGAGTTATTTAAGTAGTCATCTACTTCCTCATGACAGAAAATTAGCAAGTTGTTATCTTCTGTGAAGAGATTTTTTGAAAAATAGATGCAGAAAAGAAATACAGATCTAAATTGAGAATATTCTTAAAATTATTGATTTTTAGTTGGTTGTGTTTTCATATTGCCAGTGAAATGATATTTGTTGATTATTAGGTGATATGTTCAACAAAGTACTTTCAATACTAGGACCAGAATGATAGTACAGCAGGTACGGCATTTGCCTTGCACACAGCCAACCTGAGTTCGATTCCTGGCATCTGATATGAAACCTGAGGTCCACCAAGAGTAATTCCTGAGTGTAGAGGCCAGGAATAACCCCAAGCATCACTGGGTGTGACCCAGAAAGCCTCCCCCTCCCCAAAAAAGTAGTCTCAGTAAAAATCTCATTTTTTGAAAAAAGTTTGTTGTACATAAAATAAACCAGAGATGGGGTTTTAGAAAACCCTCTTTACTTAGAGGAGTAATTAATCTGTTCTTATAGACAGGCACTTGCTAATTAACCTTTGTATTCAAATCACATTTTGATTTAATGGAATTCTATGCAATGGTCAGTCTTAGCTTTGTCATCAGTTCACTTGAATTGATACACTTATTGTCCCTTTTATATAGAAAGCTACCTGGGGAATCACTGGTGTCTGTTGGACCAAATATTAAGAGTTGGGAGCATAAATACTAGGAAGACCAAGATGTAGGGACCTGTCAGGGAGCTGCTGAGGTCCCCCAAACTATCAGTAAATGAGTTCTCTTCTATCTCCAAGGCCGGTGGGGAATGGATGAAAACTCATGAGTCCAGAATAGTTCCAAAATGCTTTTAATAATTATCAATAATAAAACAAGCTCTGCCACTATAATCTAAGATAATGGGATTCCCCCGGACCTCTAGCTCCTGGCCAGACCGTGTGCATAGACCAGGTCTCCTACCAAAATGGATGGCTTTGCCTCGTCAGTCCCCTTTTTATACCACAACACAATCTTTTCTTCAGGGAGGGTAGCATCAAAAAGATCAATGAATCATCTTCTAGATGTAGATGCAGGGTCATGCCACACTTTTGTTTCAGGTCTAAACAAATTATAATGTTAGGACCTAGTCCCTTCCTCCGAAATTATCTCTTATGTCAAAATACTGGAGAGAGAAAGAGAGAGGGCTGATAGAAAGAAATACATCTCAGTGGATGTATATACATGGGGGAGAAACACATCGTAATTTCAGGCCATGGACTTCATGCAATCTAGATGGTACCTTTAAGATCAAAGGAGGGAATCATGCTAGTTTACCATCAGGCAGACGAGCATGACCCTTTTAATAAACAGAGGACAAGACACTGATGCAGAGTAGAAATAAGAAGGACCTTAAATGGTAGGCTCAAGGTAGCCAGGGTGGTGGTTCCTGGTAAATTCTAATTGTCCCACACTGGGACGAGTGGGTGTTAAGAGGAATTTTTCCCAATCTAGATAACATAGACATCATAGTAGAGATAATAATAATATTTCAAAAGTTATTAATACAGAATCAAAGCGATGCCTGTAACTGACATACCCTCCAGCAGTGTTTACAGGAGAGAGATCTCATTAGCATGAACTCTGGCTTAAAGATATGTAAAAAGCTTAAACTGTAAGTAGCTTAAACAGCAAAGATCCCAAGCTAGTTAGGCCATGTCATCCAACAGGGACCCATTCCCACTCACCTCCTATTCAGGGAGGTGTGCATCCTCTGGTGATGGGTCATCACTGGTCACGGTCCACATTGTGGTATGGGGCCACTGCCTTAGATGCTGGACCCAGTTTGACTCAGGCCTGGTGGTATTCCAGTGGCCCCTACCACAATCATTAGTGCTGGGAACCCCAGTTAGGTCCTTGCTCCTGCTAGGCATGTGTTCCTATTGGATTGTTGGAGGACAGGTTTAGCTATTCTGGGAGTTTTGTTGTTTTGCCCACTCCCAGCTTAATCTTATTTAAGCCAAGGTTCATTCTAATGAGACCTCTCCTCTATGTAAACACTGCTAGAGGGTGTGGCAGTTACAGAAGTCACCTTGATTGAATAACTTCTGACTTATACATCTACTAAGACTTCTATGTTTTCTAGATTGGGCACAGCTCCTCTTTATACCCACTGCACCCAGCGTGGGACAGTTAGAATTTACCAGGAGACTACCACCCTACGGTAGGGCTACGTTGAGACTATAGGAAGATTATAGGAAGGATCATACTAGTTTGCTCTAAGCAGGCGAGGTGTGACCCTTTCAGTACACGAGAACAAGATACTCAGAATCACCCTGGTGCAGATAATAATAAGAAGGACCTTGTGGGTACCATCTAGATTACATGAAGCTCATGAAGTTAAGATGTATTACTTTATACCAGCCCCCTCTCTCCAGTGTTTTACATAAGAGATAATCTTGGTAGAAAGGATTAGACCTTGGCATAACCTTTGTTTATACCTGCAATAGGGTGTGGCACTACACTCTGTTTAGAGTTCTTTGTTGACATGACCCTCCTGGTTGGATTACTTTGGTGTATATAAGGGGCTGACTTGAGGTCCCTTCACTTTTGCCTTTTGGGCCTTTTAGGTTTTGGCTTTTTGGCTCCTGTGACTTTTGGCTCCTCGGCCTCAGCTTTTGGCTTTTGGCTTTTTGCTCTTTGGCCTTTTGCTCCTTCTTCTGGGTAGGACTCAGCTCAGGTGAGATCCTCTCTCTTTGGTGGGAGACTTAGGCTCTTTTGTATGGTCTAAGTTCGGACCAGAGCTAAAATTTGTTCATTATATTGGATTGCTGTGGAAGAGCTTTTTGTACTATTAAAAGCCTTTTTTGGAACTGCACCGGAATCATGAGTTTTCATCTGTTCTCCCGGCGCTCCTTGGAGGCAGAAGAGAACCTCTGTCCTGACACTGTCGGGGACCCCGATGGAATTCCCCGACATTGGATGATTCCCTCTGTCTCATGCAAGGCAAACACCCAACCTGCTGTACTATTGCTCCAGCCTCAAGTTGCTACTTTTTTAAACCTAAAAGATTTTATTAAGTCACTTAAGGTAATTTTGATTTTTTGTACTCATTGCTCACGGATTTTCTTACTATTAAGTAGAAAAAATTGAATAGCTGACTAAAACTTGAATTATAATATTGTTTCAAACTAAACGTTATTCAAATTTAAGGGAAGATGTTTTATTTTGTTTCCCAGATGAAGTCTCACAGTTCCTTACTTGGTCTACAATATTTGTATTTCCTTCAGTGGGGAATTTGTGAGTGTGTGAAGCTAGTGCAAGCTAATGATGCTATTTGGACCAATTTTTTTCCCGTGGTTTACATGTTCTTTTGAAGATACATAGGCAGAAAGGAAATTTTCTTCTTTCTGTCTAATAGGCTAGTGAAGTAATCAAGTATCTACCAGCATCAGATATAGCAGGAGAAAAAGGTTGTCTTCATTATGTAGACATGGGGGATCTGCAGAGATTGGGAGGATTCTACTTTCAGCAGGGTGATAAGAATATATGCTTGAGTTAAGGAATGAGATCGAGCCCTGAGGCTTCAAGGGAAATCTCATGAAAAATGCAGATGCTCTGTAATTATATAAAAGATTGTTCCTGGGAGGACCCAGATTCTAAAGAAGACCTCATTTTCATTACTTTGTTTGGTGAAGGCCATGATGAGAGTCTTGCATGAACCTCCAGGGCCTCAGTTGACTCTCGTTTGAAATAATCCACAGGACAAGGGGGCTTGTCCTGGGACAAGCTGTTCTGAGCATCATCAGGGGAACCAAAAACTAAAATTGTCATTCACTTGCTCTCGGCACTGTACCCCATCCCCACTCTGCTCTCTTGTTCTAGACTTGACTATATACATGGTGTACAAGCATCATTGAGTGCCCTCTGTGGGCCAGTGTTGGAGAGGTAGAATATTCCTTTCTGTTGGTCTGATGGTTCAACTGATACAAGAGTTTAATAGAAGAGCCACAAATTTTAATTCTTGTGTGTAAACACAAGATCAATCACATCTTCCAGAAAGGCAATGGAGAAGATTATCCATGACTTTTACTCAGATCTCTTTGATAGCCACATCCATCTACCCACGTATCAAATTCCGCAGGGGTGGATATGTCATTCCCATGTTCTCCCTTCTGAAATCTGAAATGCCATTTCGTTGATAAAGAAGCGAACAACACCTGGCCCAGACAAAGTTAGACCTGAACACCTGAAGAATCTGCCTTCAGTACTCATCAATACACTGGCTTGGCTCTTCACACGCTACCTGTCTGAATGCAAGGTGCCCTCCCAATGGAAAACCAGCAGGACAGTTCTACTGTTCAAGAAGGGAGACATCCACGACATTGGCAACTATCGCCCCATCTGCTTGTTGTCTGTCATCTACAAACAGTTCACTCGAGTCATCCTGAACAGGATTGGCAGAACATTACATGAAGGACAACCATGCAAGCAATCTGGCTTCTGTAAAGGATTCAAGCAAAATCGACCATATCCACACGGTAACCAAGCTCATTGAGGTTTGTAGGAAGTTCAAGATGCCACTCTGTCTCACGTTCATTGATTTAAAGAAAGCCTTTGATTCTGTAGATACTGAAGTGGTCATCAAAGCCCTAGCCAAACAGGGTGTTCAAACCCAATCCATCAAGATCCTTTGTGAGCTGTTTTATGGATTCACCACCAGGATCTCACCATTCTACCAGGAAGTGATCATTGATGTCAAAAGAAGGGTTCAGCAGGGTGATACCATTTCACTGAAACTCTTCAGCGCCACCCTTGAGAACGTCATGTGACAATTAGAATGGGAAGGAATGGCAGTGAAGATAGATGGTCGGCAACTACACCACCTCCGCTTCACTGATTACATCGTTCTAATAACACCAAACATTAGCCAAGCGGCACAAATGCTGGCTGACTTTGACCGAGAATGTAGAAAGATAGGTCTACAGCTGAATCTAAAAGAAAACTATGTTCATGAAAAACAAACTAGTTCCAGAGGCCCCATTCACTATCAATGGAACAACCATCTCTGAATGTAGCAGTTAAGTGTACCTAGGTCAAGAAGTCAACATGATGAACGACCTCAAACCTCAGCTGCGCAGGAGGAAGAGAGTGGCATAGAATGCCTTCAAGAGCATCGAAGAAATAGCTAAAAGGACAAAGAACCTCTGGCTCCAGGCACATCTCTCTGACTCCACCATTCTCCCTGCATTAACATACGCCTCAGAGACCTGGATCCTATGAAAGCAGGATGAGAATGCTGTTCGGGTCTTCCAAAGAGGAATTGAAAGAGCTATGCTTGGAATATCATGTCTCACTCAAGTGAGAGAAGGAATCTGGAGTTCCGACCTCCGTCAGCTAACCAGAGTCAGGGACTCTGTCTCATTTGCCAAGGCGTCAGAAATCAGATGGGCTGGACATGTAACGCGATTTGGAGATGACTGCTGGACTAGAGCCATTACTGAATGAATCCCACTGGAAGTGAAAAGATCACGTGACTGCCCACCTACAAGATGGTCAGACTTCTTTGTCAAGACCCTGCATGAATGAACGATTTGAGACTCTTTGCATTCCTGGAAGCAAGCAGATGCCATTGGGCTACACAGGCACATGATAGGGTCAAATGGAAACATTGCTGGTGCCCACTCAAGCAAATCGATGAATAACTGGATGTCAAGTGATCAAGTGTAAACCCCCATCACATAATGGTTCAGAAATGAGAGGGTCAATGAGATATCTGAGGCATATATGCTTTCCTGAGTGAAAATGAGGACTGGGGCCTTGGGCTGCTTAGTGCAAGGGGACAGCATCTTTTGTTGTGGGATGAGGAGAGCAGATGTTTGGGAATTAGATGTTTGGGAATTAGGTGATCTGGGAATTAGATTCATGGGATGAGGATAGCAGATATTTGGGAATTAGATGCCTTGGGAATCTAATTTGTTGGATTAGGAGAGCATATTTTTAGGAATTAGATGTCTGGGAATTAGATGCTTTAGGAATCTAATTTGTCGGATAAGGAGAGCAGATGTTTAGGAATTAGATGTTTGGGAATTTAATTTGTGGGATGAGAAAAGCAGATGTTGGGAATTAGATGCTTTGGGAATCTAATTTGTGGGTTGAGGAGAGCAGATATTTGGGAATTAGATGCTTTGGGAATCTAATTTGTGGGATGAGGAGAACAGATGTTTGTTTAGGAATTTGATGCCCTGCAACACAGATCACTGTATCACTGTATCACTGTCTTCCCATTCATCATCGATTTGCTTGTGCGGGCCCCAGTAACATCTCCATATGACCTGTCTCATGCTAGTAAAGCCCAAGGGCATCTGCTTGCTCCAGGAACATAAAGAGCCTCAAACCATTCCATCAGGTCATGGGAATGAGGTCTATAATTGTTACTGATATTTGCCATATCAAATATGACACGGGTAGCTTGCCAGGCTCTGCCATGCAGGTGGCATACTCTTGTATGATCTCCAGCATTTATTGATGAACCACGTGGCTGCTTGCAGCCGCGCAAGCTGGGCTGTGGTCAGCTCTTCTGCTGGGTGGAGTTCTGACGAGAGGGAGTTTGGATGTGGAAAATGGTGACCCTCATGGTGTGTGGGGGGGTTGTCTGGCTTGTTGCAAGGCTCTGCTGGGGTGGCAGGGAGGTGCTGGGCCAGGTAGCCTGGCTGGCCTCCTTGGGTCTGATCCTGTTGAATGTGTTTATCCTCCGCTTCCTGTCAAAGGAAATTGTTGGTGTAGTGAATGTGAGGCTGACACTACTTTACTCCACCACTATCTTCCTGGCCCGAGAGGCCTTCCACAGAGCATGTCTGAGTGGGAGCACCAGCGAGACTGGAGGCAGACCCTCAACCTCCTATGACTGACAGTCCCCCTGGGTGTGTTTTTGGTCCCTGCTCCTGGGCTGGGTCTGGTTACAGTTGCTCAAAGTACCTGACCCAAATACTGGCCCCCACTATGGACCCAGAGTGGTAGTCTTTGCTCTTTCAGCGGTGGTGGAATTTCTCGGAGAGCCCTTATGGGTCTTGGCCCAAGCACATAATGTTTGTCCAGTTCAAGGTGTTGCAGGTGTGGCTGCAGTACCCAGCTGCATTGGCAGGTGGCAGACAGGAGACAGGCTTGTTCACACCCAGGGTTCTGCCCCGTGGGCCCTGGATGGTTGATGGTCTGGTCTGGCATAGAAAAAGACTGGGCCCTTTGGGTGAACTCAGAGCCATGGCAGAGCCTGGCAAGCTACCCAGGTAGAATATTCTACCAGGTAGAATAACATGGTGTATTCGATATGCCAAAAACAGTAGCAATAATGGATCTCATTCCCAATGAATGGAGATGTTACTGGTCCCTGCTTGAGCAAATCGATGAACAACGGGAAGACAAGGTATACAAATGAAGTGATACCAAGTGGTCACTGAAAGCAAAGCTTCGGGGCCAGAGAGATAGCACAGGGGAGAGTGCTTGACTTTGAAGACATGGCCAAGCCAGGTTCAATTACCGGCACCCCACAGGACCTCCTGAACCCCACCAGGGGTGATCCCTGAGCACAGAGTCAGGAGCAAGCCCTGGGTAAGAGTAAGCATCTGAGGCCCTTTGGTCACCCAGAAAAAAATAAAAAAACACCAAAGAGTGATAGATACCTGAGCCAGAGTGACAGCACAGCAGGGAGGGCATTTGTCTTGCATGTGGCCAACCCAGGTTTGAGCCCCGCCATCCCATATGGTCCTCTGAGCACCGCCAGGAGTAATTCTTGAGTGCAGAGCCAGGAGGAACACTTGAGCATTGCCGGTGTGACCCAAAAAGCAAAGAAAAAAAGAAAGGAAAGAAATGCCAGGTATTCATCTCCTAGACTGATCAGCAGATTTTGGTTCTTTTACTGGAATCCCTGGAACCATTGACCCTATCAGGAACTTCTAAATGAACTGTTCAGTGCAGAGAGAGATGCGTTTGCCTGTGACAGCCAGTGGGCGATGTTCGGTGGGAGGGTGTGTGCCTTGGGGTGCTGTGCCGGGGGGTCTTTCTCCAGCATGCAGAGCAGAAAGGACAAACCCAGCATCCCAATGAAACGGTTGCTAGATGTCATTTTCAGAGGCCAATCGTGTGTAACACAGATAGCTGATGAAAATTTATTTATGATTCTGATTTTCATTCCAGGCGAAGTTCTCTCCACATATATTCTTTATTTTTTTCTTTTTGGGTCACACCCAGCAATGCTCAGGGGATACTCCTGGCTCTGCACTCAGAAATCACTCCTGGCGGTGCTCGGGGGACCATATGGGATGCCGGGAATTGAACCTGGGCCGGCACAGGCCGGTCGCGTGCAAGGCAAACACCCTACCCACTGGACAATCACTCTAGCCCCCACATATATTCTTTAAGTTAAAGGAAAGATAAAAGTTTATTCTTGTGTCTTAGTTGCCTTCAGCTGAAAGCAATCTATATGCATAAATGCTATATTTTGGTGGACACGTTTTTTTTTGGCCCAATGAGCACCAGTTGTGCTGGAAATCCAAAGTTCAGTAGGATGGGGTTTACAGTGTAGGAGAAATAAGATTTTCAAAGTTATTAATTACTATTAGCCAAATTCATAGGATAATATTAAGTAGTATTAGGTTAGTTTTCCAAGTGTTTCCCTTTTCCTGCAGCTGTGCTGAAGCAAATATTTGAATTTTTGATTTGTTTATGGGTTATACCCACCTGTTGCTGAAACTCTACTGTTTCAGACATAGGGTATTCAACACCCATCCCACCACCAGTGTGGACTTCCCTTCACCAGTGTCTCCAGTGTCCCTCCCACCTTACAACTTCCCTCCTGGATAGGCATATTTTTAAGTTTGGCTGCTGCAGTTTGAACATCTAGCCTTCAGTTTTGTTTATCATGCTGTGTTTTTAGAGCCTTAATAGAATTGACTCCAACATATAAAGAAGTCTAACTATAGGCTAGTGTCTTTCAATAAAATAATATAAACACTCCCAAAGGAAAATTCAGTCTTGAGCATGATTTCAAATGGTACAAATTTTCTGAATAGAGATTTTGGGTCATTACGGTAGATGCTAGATGCCTAGGTGTGGAATTTCTGGGTCATACATATGGTAATTCAATTACTAGATTTTTTGGGGTGTGTGTGTGTGTGCGTGTGTGTGTGTGTGTGTGTGCGCGTCAGTGTGCTTGAGAAGTGTTTATATTATTTTCTTGAAAGGTTGGACCAGTTGATATTCGTACCAGCAATGAATCAGGGTCCCCCTTTTCCCCACACCCAAACATCACTGTTTGTTGTTCTTTGTAATATTGCCAGTCTCACTGGTGTGAGATGATAATTTCATTGTTGTTTTGATTGACATTTGCCTGATAATGAGTGATGTAAGACATTTTTTAATATACCATCTGGTTATCTCTATGTTTTCTTTGAGGAAGTTTTGTTCATCTTTTCCTCATTTTTTTCTTATTCAAATTTATCAGTGTTTTATAAATCTTGGAAATTAACCCATTATCATTTGTTATCCAGGATTTTTTAAAAAATTTTTATTATACCACTGTGAAACATACAATTACAAAGGTGTTCATAATTGGTTCTTGGTAATACAGTATACCAGCACCCATCCGTCCACCAGTGCCCCATTTCCACCACCAATATACCCCCCCCCCGCCCACCCCCATGCTGCCTTAATAGCAGGTACCCCAGTTTCCTCTCTTTCTCTCTCAGTCTCTCTCTCTCTGTCTCTACATCTCTCTCCCTCTTATTTTACACATTGTGGCTAGCCCTGCAGATATTTAGAGTTCATCACTTAAGTCTCTTTGTGTATATTCAATGGTGAGTTTTAATCTGACATTACCATTTCCCACATTTAGTAAAACACTTATCCAGGATATTTTTAAAAAAGCAAGGGTCTCACCTGGAACTGCTTCCTAGGTCCCTGTGTGATGGTTATCATAAATCACTTTGTTAGAGCTACTGAGTGTACTCACAGCCCCACAGTCTTGGGCAGGAGGACTAGAACTCTTCAAACTGAATGTCCCAGGGGCTACCAAGAAATGCTCATCAGAGTGAGGAAAAGGAAACAAGTTTTCTTACAAATGCTTCCCTATACAAATGTATTAGAGTGTTCAACAAAACTGTACTGACAGATCCTGTGTTGCTTTGCAGGATGGTAAAAGTAAATGTAAAGTAAAATTTCAGTATTTCCCTGAACTTGAAAAGGCAGCATAGTATTGTAAATTAGATGCCGTTTTCCTCATTAAAAATTACCATGGTATCCAAATCCTTAGAGAACCCAAGTGAACTCAATTATGTTATGATGGAGCATTTCTGTAGGTGTAATAGAAATTTGCAGGTGCAATATTATAAAAAAATGCAAGTATGCTTTATCTCAGTTATCTCATTAAAAAACTCAATGGGGTTAGATTTGCAGAATGAATTTAAATTATTTTGTTAAAAAATTGTTTGTGTCACACTGTGAACTTCAATCAGCTCCAGATGCTCGTGTGAAGTTCTCAGGTGATTCTAGAAAAATGAATAAAGTTACAGAAGAATGTTGAGTCCCAATATAAAATACTATATATTATATATTATTTTTGGTCTTTGGGTTATATGCAGCAGAGCTCAGGGATTACTCCTGGCAGGCTTGGGAACCATATAAAGTGCAGAAAGTCAACCCAGTTTGGCTGTGCGCAAGGCAAGCCTTCTACCTGCTATACTATGGTCCAGTCTGAAATGAAAATTTTAATGTATATGTGTTGATTCCTTTTTTGTGTTTGAGCCACACCCAGCGATGCTTAGGCACTGCTCCCAGTCCTCTGCTTTAGGATTCCTTGGGGACCATAAGGTGCCAATTCTAGCCTTCCTGCAGAAAGGCATGTGCTCAGCTGGCTGAGTGTTCTCTCTCTAGACCTATATTTTAATTATTGTGAGGTATATAAGTATATTCCAGGTACTTTTATTTTCCTCTGCGTGCTTTGTGTATTCATTTCTATATGTTTAGTGCTGATTTTGCTTCCATATTTATGTTTCTTTGGCATGGCTGACCTTTATGTATGTAATGCCATTTTACTTAGCAAATCAGGTCGGAGGAAGGGGGGAAGGAGCCATAGAACCCAGGCATCTTAGAGTGTGACTGAGTTTTGCGTTAATTGTATATGACACGACAAGCAAACATAGAAATGGCTGTCCTTCTTTTGTTTGTTTTCTAATTTTTGTTTTGGGTCCTTACCTGGCAATGCTCAGGAATTACTCTTGGCTCTGCATTCTTGAGTCACTTCTGGCAATATTTGGGGGACCGTATGGGATGCTGGGGATCAAACCCAGTTGAACACATGCAAAACAACTGCTACTATACTCTGGCCCCAGACATGACTATTTTGAGGCACATATTTGTACTAAAAGCTTGCTAACAGCAGAGGATAGACTAGCCATGCAATGCCACATGGACTGGTTGCTCTCAGAAGAGGTGGATTTAGGATGGCACAGTTTGAGTCATTCCAGTAAGCGTTGGTTGCCTGACACAGAGGTTGGGCCTATAGCCCCAGGAGCTGGGGATAAGCCCCCTTGTGGTTTTACCCTGGTAAAGAGAAGTTTTCTCTCATCTCATTGTTTCAGGATAAAAGGCCTATACCTCTTGTAACTCCCTTCCCCTAACCCTTTGTAAAGTACATATCTCTGGCAGAATTGATTTGACTTGGTGATGGGGTGTGTGTGTGTGTGTGTGTGTGTGTGTGTGTGGAATTGGAGTGAAGAGTGAGTGGAGATAGATTAAAGCCTTAGATTTTCTAGAGCTAGTAGTCTTGTTCCTTGCCTGTGGGATGTGGGGAATGGTTGTTGGCCCTGAACTGCTAGACCCCAATATCTGTTGGAGACCCTGTTTAGCCCCAACAATGGTGAATTTATTAGCAGTGCATATTAGATGCAGCATACCTGTCTATTTTCAGAAGCAAGGCAGTTAAAAAAAAGTGCCCATGTGCTATTACTCTTGGGGTGTTTTCCAAATATATATATATATATATATATATATATATACATATACATATACATATATATGTATAGTGTATATGTATATACATATATGTATATATGAAATCAGACATTGTATGGGATACACACAGGGGTATTATTTAGGAAGATAATGAGGGCTTCTAATATTTTGTGATGGAGATACATAGTTTATCATTCTAGGGTTCAGCTAGGTGACCTCATTGTCATATCACCATAAGGTTACTGAAGAACTGTACTCACTGTCACCTGCTGCAAATAGTTGTACTCATCTGTTCTCAAGGGGACTAGAGCCTAGCCAATGACATTTTGAATCTGACAGTTAAGCAAATTTTGATTTTGCAGTCATGTGTCTGTTGTCCTTTATGAGGGTGGAAGAGGGAACTGGTAACTGCCAATGGTAACAGTTGTTGCCTCTGTTCAGAAGAGGCAGTCAGAACAGTGGGCTGGTGCTCTCCTACATGGCTAATGAATCTACAACCCTCCTGGTCTATGGCTCTGATGCCACATTCTCTTCATGCATCTTTCATCATAATCTCTTGTAGCTACAGTCCTCATCCTTCCCTTCAGATGAACAAGGTGTGCATTTATAGTAGTTGTGTCATGGATCTTGTTTTGCCACTACACGTGGAGGGCTTTGTAGAGTAACTGGAGTGGTGAGGTCTATTGAGAGAAGACGTTTCTTAGGGAAGCCTTGGCTGGGCTGTACAGGGCAGGTACTATTACAGAGGAGTCTGCATGGAACCATAGTCCAGGTCTGCCTGGAGGAAAGCACTGAGCATTAGAAGAGATGTAAGGGGCTGGAGGGCTTAGCCTCCACTGTAGAGTTTAAACAGAGATAAAGGAATTTGGAAGCCTTATGGTGTATGTGTTAGTGATTTAGCTAACACAAGACCTAGGATAGTTACTTTGTGTAGTTTTTTGACCCATTCAGGGAATATTCTACAGAGCTGGGTATTGGTTGGGGTCACATTGGTGACTGATCCAAGTGGAGTGTCCTCTGGGGACCAAGAGATTAACGTTACTGTGTTAGCTTGGAGAGGATGATTGGTATGATGTTAGCAAATAAGCTGTGAGATAGTACTCTTCTTGATAGTTTTCCTTCTGGGATTGAAAATAGAGGTTTTTAAGTAAGATATCGAGGGTGGAGGCTAGCCTGGGTCATCTATCTGAGCCTGAATCCATCAGAACTCAGCATTCATTTCCACATGGAATTTGCTTGTGGACGGAGTAAGACATTGGAAAACCAAATGAAAACACTGGTACTTTTCTCTTGTGGCAATTCTTCCCAAATTTGTATAGCTGAAATCCTGGGGTTAAATGCACATTCACACATGCGCGCGCACACACACACACTCAGAAGCATGTACACACAGGCTTAATATAAGTTTAATTGAACTTGGCATGGCTAAGTGAAAGACAAGTACCTTAACCCCTCTACTGTTTCTCCAACTCACAAATAGGACTATCCCTTTCTGGTGATTAAGATGTCAAAAGGTACTGTAAAATACCATTCTATAGCTGAATTTCTGGAGTTGTTAGTCATGATAACAACATTGTGAATACAGGTGCATTGAACTGGAAACTTTATAGGAGTTTATGATCATGCTTCTCCTACTTATTCCTTTGGTATGTTATTGGTATTTATTGGGTCTCATACCTCTTTTTCCCAATCAGATATTGGTATGAATGCTTCCAGTATTTAGTACTAAGTATTTTGAGGGGGTTCAATATCCTGATGTTGGAATTCTTTGAGAATTGGTATGGATTTTCAGAAAGGTAGTGCTAAGGATACACTTCACTTTACTTGATCACTTGACATCCTGTTATTGATCGATTTGCTCGAGCGGGCACCAGTAGCATTTCCATTTGACCCTATCATGTACAAATTCTTCACTTGACATATATGTCTTTTTTGAAGTGGTAGTTATAGGGCATATAGTTCCAAGCAACTTTATATTTTCTTTTCTTTCTCTTCTTTTTCAGCCTCGGGACCAGTGTCTCCATGAATTTTAGCCGCTTTGTGCATCTCCTGGGAGATACAATAGGAAATAGGGCAGGGCTGGTGGGTTAGTCGATATGGTGGCACCTGTGGGAGGTGGGATAGTTTAAAATTTGTTTATGACTTTTCTTATCACTTAATAATGGCGTTATCACTTTTAAGAAATATTTTGAAATGTGCTCTATTTTTTTTCAGGTGCTTTTTTTTTTCTCAATACTATACAATTTCCCTTGATGAACTAAATTTCTCTTCTGAACTCTTGACTTTTTCCCCCTTTTTTTGTGTGTTTGTGGACCTTACCTGGCATTTCTCAGGGGTTATTCTGGCTGTGTACTCAGGAATTACTCCTGGCAGTGCTCGGGCACCGTATACAATGCTAGGAATCAAATCTGGATTGACCACGTGCAAGGCAAATGGCCTACATGTTGTTTTATCACTTTGGCCTCTGAACCATTGACTTCTTCCTTGATTTTCATCATAAAGCACTTTTTGTGATGGGGACTTTTCTAAAGGGTGCTTAGGAAGCCCCTAGCCGGCCCTTCCCTGCAGTTTGGGTTCTTGGCTGAACGGGGGATAGTTCTGTGTGAGATGCTGCTCTGCAGCATCCAGGGCTACATCCCATGATGTTCAGGTGATGGGGATAAAGGCGTGATTTACGCCGTAAGTCCTGGAATGGCTCTTTGGCCCCTCTGCTATGCAGTTTCAATGTGAAGCCATTTTTATTGGTATGAGAATAATCCACCTCCCCTCCCTGCACACACATAATTTGATTTTAGCCCCAAGAACTTTAAAAACACAACTTAAATAGTTTGTTTTTCTATTTAGGAATTCTCAACTTGAATATTCTTTTTGCCTACCTCTCAGACCCCTTGCCTGTCAGCTTCTACCATTACAGTTCATGTCTAAATATAACACAATATGTATTAGGCCATATGATATAGTACAGTTTCAGTATCATTATTAAATAACTACTGTTCACATCATATACACACTTGCTTTTCTTTGCATTCTTCTATGCATATGTTCTTTCTTGCCCACTAGATAAAAATTAGCAGCAATTTCCCCATGAATCAGGACATAGAAGGGTTTAAAAAACTTCAAAAAATTTATGAGTAGAAAGCAAATTATTTATACCAGAACAGGTATTAGGTAGAAGCTTAATATTCATAAATTTGCAACTATAATTTTGCAGCTAGAGGCTTCCCTAAGCCCCTCTTAGAAAAGTCCCCATCACAAAAAGTGCTTTATGATGAAAATCAAAGAAGTCAATCGTTCAGAGGCCAAAATTGCACATAATTCAATTATACTAATTCTGGGTGACTCAAAACCTACAGAAACACTGAGGGAGGAGCTATATGCACCCTCAGGTTTATTGAGGTATTGTTTACAATAGTCAAGAGCTGGGAAAAACCCAAGTGCCTACCAACAGTTAAATGAATAAAACAGATGTAATTTAGCCTCACTGTGGAATAGTACTTAGCTATAAGAAAAAGCATAAATCCTGTCATTTGTAACATCATGGACATAGAATTATGATCAGTGAAAACACTCAGAGAAAGTCCAGCCTTAGATTATTCTACACATTAGGGAAAGGAAAATCAAAAAATGAACCAAATAAAACAAACAGAAAACTCATGTAGAGAGAGCACAAAGCCAAAATAGAGGTTACTAGAGTAATGAGTGATTGGAGTAAAGTGATCAATTATATGGCAAAAGATGTAATTAGACTTTTTGGTATGTAGTCCACAAGTGCTGGTTTGTACTGTTGTACCTCTGAAACTTCATTGATGTAATAATGTCAGGGTACTTCAAGAAAAGATTAGACAAGATTTTATACTTCCTATGCATTTGTACATTTTCTTTCATTAGTCAGAGGAAATTAGATCTAGCTAATGCTTTCTTGCTTCTCAATATGGGCAATTAGTTTTTGATTTGCTTAAACTCTAATTTTGTATTGATCACATACACTGCTTAATGTCCAGAGAGTTTCTTCCCCTCATCTCTGAAAATCAGTTGTTTTCTAGTTCCATGCTCATTTGAGGGGAACTGACAGATTTGTTTTAGCCCAGATTGTTACACAGATCGTTTTATCCCAATCCCATACACGTGTCCTTGCTGACTTTCCTAGGGGGTATGAATTGGGACCATATAGCTGAACTAAAAAAATGCCTGGAGACAGTGAAATGGCTCAGACATTTGCTTGCTCCAGAAAGAGGCATTGTGACAGATCTTACCCACTGATTTTGTTCTAGTTATGTCCAGTTAGAAATACTTGGCAAAATAATGCTAGGAGATGAATGGCTAATAAGTCATATTATAAGAAATGGCTAATAAGTCATAACCAGAGAGGTTAAGGAAAAACTCCATTTCCTTTTCCCCTTCTTTCTGTGTGGAACAGCTATTTGTTACAATAATGTGTCACAAATAAAATGCTGTACAGAGAGAAGACGTCTAAGATTTGACATTTGTGGGATTGCCACATCATCTGCGGGTCACTGGGCTCTGGAATGAAAATAATTCCTAGTGACTAGGTGATTTGATGAGTTTTTAAGAATCAGAATTCAATTTCTGATTAGGAACTTTATCCTTACCTAAATAACTATTACTTGTCTAAGAATTCCTTCCACTTGGGTACAGTTTTTCATTTTAATTTTTTTCATAGTCATTATTATTGGCTTTCAATAAAAAGGAATTTTCCCATTAATGGTATTTAATCTGCTTTCTATGTGAAAATCTACAAGATGGAGAAATATTGTACATATACTGTGAATATGTCTTGGTTTAATGTCTTTATTATTCTTAATAGATTTATTTATTATTTATTTATTTTATTTTAACTGTGAAATAGACATTTACAAAGCTGTTCATGACTAGGTTTCAGTCATACAATGTTTCAGCACCCATCCATCCACCAGTGCACATTTCCCACCACCAATATCCTGAGATTCCCTCTCCCTCCTCTAGCCTGCATCTACAGCAAGTACTTTGCCTCATCTCTCTCTCTGTCTCTCTCTCTGTCTCTCCTTTCTCTCTCTTTTGTCTCTTCCTTTTCTAGCACATTGTGGCTTTCCATTTAGGGGTTATCATGGAAATCCCTTTGTGTACAATCAATGCTCAATTCTAGACTGGCATTACCACTTCTAGCAATTAGTAGAACACTGGTTTATGTTTATATCCCACAGATAAATGCAGTCATTTTATATCTGTCCTTTTCCTTCTGACTGATTTCACTAAACATGATAATCTCCATATCCATCCATTTGTAGGCAAATTTCATGACTTCGTTTTTCCTGACAGCTGCATACTATTCCATCATGTAGATGTACCATCATTTCTTTATCCAGTCTTCTGTTCTCATGCATTCAGATTGATTCCAGATCCTGGCCATTGTGAATAGTGCTGCGATGAATATAGAAGTGCAGATAGTGTTTCTGCTGTGTGTTTTTGGGTATCCAGGGTATATTCCCAGGAGTGGCATTGCTGGGTGAAATGGAAGCTCAATATCTAGTTTTTGGGGGATGTCCATATTGTTTTCCTAAAAAGCTGGACCAGTTGACATTCCCACCAACAATGGATGAGAGTGCCTTTCTCCCCGCATCTGCGTCAGCATTGGTTGTTCTTGCTCTTTTGGATATGTGCCAGTCTCTGTGGTGTGAGATGATATCTCACGGTTGTTTTGATTTGCATCTCTCTGATGAGTAATGATGAAGAGCACTTTTCATATGACTTTTGGTCATTTCAATTTCTTCTTTGAGGAAGTTTCTGTTCATTTCTTCTCCAAATTTTTAAATGGCATTGGATATTTTTTCTTGAAAAGTTCTACCATGGCCCTTTATATCTTTGATATTAACTCCTTATCAGATGGGTATTGGGTAAATATTCTTTCCAATTCTGCGGACTGTTTTTGTATCTTGGTCACCATTTCTTTTGAGAGGCAGAAGCATTTTAGTTTCATATAATCCCATTTGTTTATCTTTGCTTCTATTTGCTCTGTCAGTGGTGTTTCGTCTTTGAAGATACCTTTAGCTTCAATGTTGTAGAGGGTTTTGCCGATGTTTTATTCACTGTACCTTATAGATTCATGTCTGATGTTGAGATCTTAAATCCATTTTGATCTGACTGTTGTACCTGGCCTTAGAAAGAGGTGTAAGTTCATTTCTCTTGCATGTAGCTGTCCAGTCCCCTTCAAGCTCTTCCAGGAAATAGAAGAAACAGAAATACTCCCAAATAGCTTCTGCAAGGCACATATGGCCCTGATACTCAAAGTAGTCAGGGACATCCCAAAAAAGAAAACTATAGCCCAATCTACCTGATGAACACAC
The DNA here is from genome assembly GCA_021461705.1 of Cryptotis parvus. Lineage (NCBI taxonomy): Eukaryota > Metazoa > Chordata > Mammalia > Eulipotyphla > Soricidae > Cryptotis > Cryptotis parvus. The sequence goes on along the minus strand of JAJIBD010032548.1, from coordinate 39,043 downwards.
ATGCTAAGATGTTCAACAAAATACTATCAAATAGAATCCAAAGACTCATTAAAAAGATTATACATCGTGGCCAAGTAGGATTCAACCCTGGAATGCAAGGATGGTTAATCATTTGCAGGTCAATCAACATAATACATCACATCAATAAGAGAAAAAAATAAAAACCATATTATCATATCAATAGATGCAGAGAAAGCATTTGACAAGACCCAACACCTGTTCATAATAAAAAGCTCCATAAAATGGGAATTGAAGGAACTTTCCTCAATATAGTTAAAGCCATCTACTAGAAACCCACAGCGAGCATCATTCTCAATGTGAAAAAACTGAAAGCCTTCCCCCCTAAGATCATGGACAAGAAAAAGCTGCCTACTCTCTCCATTTCTGTTCAATATAGTGCTGAAAGTACTTGTGAGCAATCAGGGAAGAAAAGAATATTAAGGGCATCCAGATAAGCAAGGAAGAAGTCAAGCTATCACTATTTGCAGATGACATAATATTATACCTAGAGAACCAATAGTTAGTTTGCAACAAAATCTATTAAATTTTGTCTCCTTATCAAAGAAATTTGATAGAAGTATTTTATGAATTTGACATAAGTCGTACAAATTTACATAACTCTATAATTCATGAGTTGTGATGCAGAAAGATCAGTGAAAAGACCCAGAAGATCAGTGAAAAACATCCAAGGAAAGAATGAATTGGCTTCTAATTCTTTATCTAAAATGATTGCAGAATTGTCATGTAAAATGTGACTTAAACAAATGAACAAAATATAAGGGGGAGGCATTTGGGATACCAGATACTTAATAAAAATGCTTGATTTTCTGATGTTACTCTTTTCTTGATTTTCTGATGTTACCCACTTTTTTTTTGCTTTTTTGGGTCACACCTCATGATGCTCAGGGATTATTCCTGGCTCTGCACTCAGGAATTACTCCTGGTGGTGTCCAGGAGACCATATGGGATGCTGAGGATTGAACCCGGATCAGCTACACAAGGCAACTGCCATGCCTGCTGTACTATCACTCTGACCCCATTGAACCACCCTCCTTTTCAAACTAATATTTTTTTAAACATGGGCTCCACATAGTGTTTATATATTTATGCAATTTATCTGTAACTTTGTCTTTATTTGTATTTAGTGTTTACATATTTCTATTTATTTCTATAAATAGTAAATTAAATGAAATGATGTAACTATTTTAGGATTCATTAGAAGTTGATTTCAACACTTTGTGTTTTTAGATTGATGTACCACAAGTGTATATACAGGACCAGTTATTAAAGTGAAGTAGAGTGTTAAAGTTCATCTCTAAACATTTCTTGTCTCAGCGTTTGTGTTAGAAAATTTGGCTAGATCTTCATGAGGTTTATATCTGCAGCTGCTCCAAGCAAGATTTGCAGAGCAGAAACATAACCAGCAGAGGGCGATATGCTGCCAGTCGAGGTTTGTTTGAGGTGGGGGTGGGGGTGGTGATTAGGAGAGTAAGCATGTCTTTATTTTGAGCCTGTCTTTGCTCCGATTGTTCAGGTGTGTTTCTTGAAGGCAGCAGAATGTCGGATTCAATTTTTTGATCCATTTTGCTACTCTGTGTCTCTTAACTGGTGCATTTAGACCATTGACATCGAGAGACATTATTGTCATGGGATTTTGTGCCATCTTTCTGTATAGGTTGGTTGTTCTTTTGGGTTATGTCTCGTCTTATAGTAGATCTCTCAGCCCTTCTTTTAAGTTTGGTTTTGGTTTTACAAAGTTCCTAAGCTGTTGTTTATCCAAGAAGTTGTATACCTGTCCTTCAAATCTGAGTGAGAGTTTAGCCTAATAAAGAATTCTTGCTGAGGCATTCATTTCATTAAGGTTTTTTACTATATCCCACCACTGCCTTCAGGCTTGGAGGGTGTCTTCTGAGAAGTCTGCTGAAAGTCGAATGGATGCTCCTTTGTATACAATTTCTTTCTTTGATCTTGCTGCCTGAAGAATTATGTCTCTGTCTATGGCATCCATTACTTTGACTAGGATGTGTCTTGGGGTCTTTCTATTGGGGTCTCTTCTTGCTGGTACGCATTGGGCTTCTTGGATCTGGATGCCTTCGTTCTTTAACTTGGGGAACTTTTCAGCCAGGATACCCCCCCCCACCCCCCCCCCCCCCCCCCCCCCCCCCCTGTTCCCAGGATGTTTTTAACTGTTTTAATTTCCTTGGGGTTACTTTCCTGTCCCTCTGGAACGCCGATGATTCTTACGTTGCTCCGCCTGGCTTCATCCCATTGTTCTCTGTTCCGTTGCTGATCCATTTTCTGGTCATTTCCATCTTATATAGTTCTCTGAGTGCTTTCTGCAGCTCATCTTCAGTCTCACTGATTCTCTCTTCCGCTGCTGTCATCCTACTGTTGAGAGCCCCTATTGTGTTTTTCATTTCATCTACTGAGTTTTTAAGCGATGATATTTCTATTTGCATGGTTCTCATTTCTGCTCTCATTTCCTCCCGTAATTTATTGACTGCCCTTTCAACTGCTTCATTTATGTTCTCCTGTATTTTATTGGACATCTGCTCCATTTTTCGTTGAGCTCCTTAAACATCCTACCAATTTCTTCTCTAATTTCATTGTCAGAAAGATTTTGCACATCCTTCATCTGTTCTTCGAGCTGGGGATCTGCGTTGTTTCCCCATGGTGTTGTGGTGTTCAGGGATAGATTCCTCCTAGTGTACTGTTTCTTTTTCTTGAGGGTATTACATTCCCTTGGTGTTGAATTTCCTAGTTTTTCTATTAATAAGCAGTCACACACTCCAGGGAGAATACTTGAGGCGGAGACAGGCCAGTGTGAGAGTTCAAAATGTCCGTTTACTTCTGCTTCTGCTCGGACTTCTGGGGGTTGTAATTCTACCTTCTGCCGAGAACTGGGGCTCTACCACGGCCCCAGGTGCCTACCCGACCAGCTGCACACCGCAGGGAGAATACCTGAGGCGGAGACAGGCCGGTGTGAGAGTTCAAAATGTCGGTTTACTTCCGCTTCTGCTCGGACTTCTGGGGGTTGTAGTTCCACCTTCTGCCAAGACCTGGGGCTCTACCATGGCCCCAGGCGCTGGCCTGGCCAGCCGCACACCCCAGGGAGAATGGAGAGTAAGCATGTCTTGATGCCAACTTAAAGTTGAGTGTGTAGAAGGAGAAATTGCCACTCACTTTGTCTCTCAGTGATAGACTGTTGAGAGGAATAGATGGGTCAGAAACCGTGCATGGGGTTGACATGGCAGGGAAGAGCATGCTAGAGACAGCCCTTGGGCCGCTGACTCAGAAGAAGAGAAGAACATGATTTGATGAGAAGAGAATGGACGATGTTCTAAGGGTCTGACATAGGATTAAAGGAAGAGCATCAACTTCCTAAGAATGAATACTCTTCAGAATAAAGTGCTTTTCATTTGGGGGGCGAGATTCACTTTCCTATCCCCTGTGGGCTGAGTTCTGTGCTGAAGCCCAGAGAATGGCTGTGTAAAAAGTCTTGCACCCTGGATGCCATTCTCATATTTGTTTCCTGTTAGAAACTTAGAAAGCAGATTAGAATTTCTCTCCCACTTATCCATTACACAGGGTCCAGTGTTTGCTGGCATAAGTAAGTGACCTTATGGATTAATAGCTGCTGTGAGCAGATACTGGATCTTCTTATTATGTGGGTGATGTGGGGCAATATAGCATGTTGTATTTAGCTCAGATCTAGGTCTCTGAGGCATATGTTAATACAGGGAGAACAGTGGAGTCGAAGAGATGTGCCTGGAGCCAGAGATTCTTTGTCCTTTTAGCTATTTCTTCAATGCTCTTGAAGGCATTCCATGCTGCTCTCTTCCTCTTGCGCAGCTCAGGTTTTAGGTCCGAGACCTAGGTCGTAGACCTGGGCCCCTAGGAAAGCAGAATAAGAATGCTATTCGGGTCTCCCAAAGAAGAATCAAAAGAGCTATGCTTGGAATATCATTCCTTACTCAAGTGAGAGAAGGAATCTGGAGTTCCGATCTCCGTCTCACGATCCAGAGTCAGGGACGCTGTCTCATTTGCCAAGGCATTGAAAATCAGGTGGACTGTACATGTAATACGATTTGGAGAGGACCGTTGGACTAGAGCCATTACTGACTGGATCCCATGGGACGTCAAAAGATCACGTGGCCGCCCACCTACAAGATGATCAGACATCTTTGTCAAGCCCCTCAAGGAACGGTTTGAGGCTCTTCATACTCCTGAAGCAAGCAGATGCCATTGGACTACATTGGCACCATGATAGGATCAAATGGAAACTTTACTGGTGCCTGCTCCAGCAAATCGACAAATAACAGGATGTCAAGTGATCAAGTGATCAAGTGACCAAGTCTTTAGCTAAATTTCATATTATTAGTAAGTAGCTCTTTATGGATGTTTATTTCTGGTGTTAGCTAAATATGAATAGACTGGCAGTTGCTTTCAGCTTTTCCTGACTTAATTTTGGCTCAGGCCTTCAATGAAGACTCTGTTCCTTGTGCTGGTGCCTTTCTGTTACTGGTGTCTCCACAGAACTCCTGTCACAGAAAGTCTGTTTTGTTGTGGTCCTGCCCAGTGAATGACTGTGATGGTTAAGTTTTAAAAATATTCTTAAATTTTTATTGTACCACCATAAGATATACAATTACAAAGATGTTCATGGTTAGGTTTCAGTCATACAACCTTCCAGCACCCATCCCCCCACCAGTGCCCTACTCCTATCACCAATGTCCCCACTTTCCCCCCCCTCCCCCCCAGCCTGCATCTATATCAGGCACTTTTCATTCTCTCTCTCTCTCTCTCTCTCTCTCTCTCTCTCTCTCTCTCTCCTCTTTGTGGCTTGCCCTACAGGCATTTAGGGTTTATCATGTAAATCCCTTTGTGCACATTCAATGCTGAGTTCTTGTCTAGCATTGCATTTCCCATAATAGCATAACACTAGTATATATTTATATCCCATTAATGAATGCAGTCTTTCTCTTTCTGTCCTTTTCCTTCTGACTAATTTCACTCAGCATGATAGTCTCCATGTCCATCCATTTGCAGATAAATTTCATGACTTCATCTTTTCTGACAGCTGCATAGTATTCCATTGTGTAGGCTATCAAAATCAAGAAATTTGAATGGCCAAAAGGAATATGAAAAAATGTGACGGTTAATTTTATGTGTCAACTTCACAGGGCTCTAGAGTCTCACAGATGTCAAACTTAACATCACTTTGGGTATTTCTGGGATGATTTAGGGGATTTAGCATCTGAATCATGGTTTGCACAAAGTAGATGGTCTTCCTCACTGTCTTTGGCACTCATCCAATCAGCTAAAGGTCTCCATGGAACAAGAGGCTGAGTTAGTTGAACCACCTCCTTTCTCATAGCATTTGTTTTGGGGCATCACTTTTTTTTTGTATTTTATCTGGAACTATACCTGAGAGGTTCTGATCTCTGGTTTGCTGTCTGCAGATCTGGGGACGTGCCAGAGGGGAATCCTGTGAGTTACTTCTAACAAACTCCTTTCTTTACTTATTCATCCTATTGTTTGTTTTTCTGGAGGGAACTGATAGTACACGACCCTCTTCTTAGAACTGCTTTGCTCTCTGACAAATGCCTCCTCCTAGCCTTTTAAAAGTGGTTCTGACAGTAGAGCCTCTTCTTCCCATACAGAACCCAGAGACCGCCCTTTGGTGGCAGTCACATTTGTAGGTTCTTTTTTACTGCAGCCCACATGCTTCCTAGGGGTTTGTTCACGTCTCTCTTGACCCAGACAGGAAGTAGTCTGTTTTAGGGAAAATATTCCTTTGCTGATTATCCTTTCCCTAGTTTTCTGGTTTTTTTTTTTAAACATGGCTATATATGTGTATACATCTTCCTACAACTTTAAAGGAGTTTGAATGAGCAGGTTTCTTGAGACGAATGCATATGTCCATTTGGGAATTAAACCTTGGAATTCTTTAGCTTTGACCTTTATTGCTGTTAGAATTCTGCCTTTTAAAGCCTTATGTTCTTAAGTTTCTTACACTTTTAGTCACAGTGACATAGGTCTGTTCATTTATAAAGTTAGAGCTGTAAAATTTGTAGGGGATGGTGTTTGGGGCCACACCTGGAGTTGCCCAGGAGCTACTTGCAGTAGCTCTTCTCAGTAGCTCAGTGCTTGGTCAATGTGGAGAACTGCAGTGCTGGGGATGTGACCCAGGACCCTCACATGCAGAGCCTGTGCTCTATCTCATTAAGCTAAATAATCTGTACATACTACCTTTCCTTTCAGTTATACTAACAGAAAAGTTGTACAATGCCTGACAACAAATTTCCATTCAGAAAGTATTTGAGATAAAGATTGATAATCATTTAAGAAACTCACAAAGCTCAAAGTACATTACTCCCCATGGTGTTTTATATCTGTAAGGAATGGAAGCTCTTGCAACATGAAGAGCTGATGGTTTTGCTCCACAGACAGACATAATAGATAGTTTTGTGCATTGTACTTTAGAACAATATGTGCTGCTCTTCTCCCACTTGTCCACTTGAGTCTAGGTCTCATTAGATGGGCTTCACTCTCATCGTCTGTGACTCTGGAGTATTTAGTGTTCCAGTCATGTCTGGAAGTTGTCCGGGAGTCACTGTGGTCCCCGACGGTATCAGGAAATGAGTTCCCTTCTACTTCTGAAGCCAGAGGGAGTGGGTGAAAACTCAGGAGTTTAGCACAGTTTTAAAAAGGCTTTACTCTCACAGGTTCTGGTATACAGTCCAGTAAGAGGAAAACAGTCTAGTAAGTCAGATACACGGGGCAGAGCTGCTACTGGCTCTCCTTGTGCCCAGCTGATCATGAGGTGCCCAGGAGGGAAGGCAGGTTCTAGCCCTGGCTCTCCATCCTAGCAGAGCCTCGCAAGAAGCCAGAGGAACCCCCCACACCATTTTTCAACATCCAAACACCAAGCTCATGAGAGCTCCACCCAGCAGAAAAGCTGATCACAAGCCCTGCTAATTCAGAGTCCCACCCTACAGCAGTCTATTTCAAGCCCAGGTATACCTGATCCAGAAACTCAGATCCACGGGGCAATGCTGCTACTGGCTCTCCCTGTGCCCAGATGATCATGAGGCGCCCAGGTGGGAAGGCGAATTCTAGCCCTGGCCCACTATCATAGCAGAGCCTCGCAAAAAGCCAGAGGAACTCCCACACCATGAGGGCCACCGTTTTCAACATCTGGACTCCACAGCTAATCAGAGCTCTACCCAAGAGAAAAGCCATTCTTTTCCCTTTGTGGTTCATAAATAAATGCACAAGATGAGAGACTACTACAAGAGTATCTCACCCACATGGCAGAGCCTGGCAACCTACCCATGTCGTATTTGATATGCCAAAACCCAGTAACAATTATAGACCTCATTCCCATGACCTGAAGAAATAGTCTGAGGCTCTTCATGTTCCTGGAGTGAGCAGATGCCCTTGGCTACACTAGCATGTGACAGGACACATGGAGATATTACTGATTCCCGTTCGAGCAAATCAATGATCAACAGGAAGACAAGTGAAGTGAAGTGAACAGGAAAACCCCGAACTTCAGGTTCCTAGCTGGGCTCCGGCCACTTGTAGGTTTAGAATCCTAGGCCAAGATGGACACTACCACATGCTAAGGCCTAATAGAGAAGAGAACAAAGATGTAGAGAGAAGAGGCAGAGAGCAAAGAGAAGCCAAAACGGCCAAAAATATCCTTTCTTCTAGCTTATTTTATAGATAGAAGCACACCAAAATTCTTCCAGCCCAGCCCTTTGTGGGCTGGGCTATCTAGAGATGAAGCCAGGTAAATTACCCTATTGAAATGCAGATCTTCAGGTGGGCCCTATTGCTCAAGCTTCACAAATGCCAGAGCTGACTCCCTGAGATAAAATCTCCATAGCAGAGTGGAGATTTCTGGTTCTGCTCTGAACCAGAAAGCAGTTCAGAATGTAATTTGTAGAGAATGGCATTAATACTTCTTAACATGAATATATAGCCAGTTGATTCCAGATTCTAGACCCCACTAAGGTCCAAAATCCGTCAGAATAATTCACTTTGGCATTACTGTAGAATCATAGACACATCGATTTTCATAATATTGATGATAAAAATATTTATGCAGTATAAAATTATGAAATCAATCCAATTCTCCCCAAACTCCCATTGTGTCTGTTCTGGAGATTCCCTAAAGGCAGGGAGTAGCTCTTCACATAAGCTAAGAGTAGCTGGAGACTAAGGCTCAGTAGGTCATGTCACCCAACGGAAGTGAACCTTCTGAGTAATCAGCACTGTTGCCCTCTTGACTGAGAGCACAGATATTCCAGGTAGAATCAATGCAGATACTTCTGTTCAGAATTCTGTGTGTGGTCTACACCAGGCAGCCTGTAGGACAGTCTCAAAATTTCTCTTTGGTAAAGAGCTCTGAGTGAAGGGCTAAGGGGTAATTCAGTGCAACAGACTTTTATCTTCTTTCCATTATTTTGGGGGCCATGGTAAATTCAGTAACAGATTCTAACACCTCTTCTATATTCATTCTATAGGTTAATGACCCTATAGGTTTATTCTATAGGTTCATTCAACCTATAGGTTCATTCTATAGGTTGAATTCTATAGAATGAACCTACATTCTATAGGTTCAGATTACTTCATAGTAAATATTTATTGTTCTCACTGAAGATAGAAAAACTCACAGAAAATGACCTTGTGAGCTTTGTGGTACAAAATTAAGGAAAATCAGTGCTCATTTATGTTCAATTTTATATTATGAAGTTTAAAGATTCTTTTATAAAGCAATATGATTAAACCTACTCTTCAGTGATACCCATTGAAATATAGTGCTAATGCATCCACCAACTTGCATTTGGAGCTGTTTACAGAAGAATGATTCACATAGGAGACTTGCCTCGGAGTATTCTCTGTGCTCAAAATCTTATTTTCTTTCATCTTCTTAGTCCACATTGCTATGTGAAATAAATTTCTTGTTTCCGGGAGTTATTTGTTGAAGTGTATTGAGTTAAAAAAAAAGACTTAGAAATACAAAAGAAACAGAAAATCCATGCTATTTAATAGGAATTAGATAGAGACAGTCTTTGACTTACTTATATATGGAAATAATTGATAAGAAGAGTAGAACCCAATACATTTATTCTCACTGGCTGTCATAAGAGTAGACAAAAATATTTTCATGTGACTCATAGTCAAGTGATGAAAAGAATCACAGCATTTACAAAACTGGTCTGACTCTATTGCTGAATTCTGGGCTAGATGGTGGTGTGTGGTGTTGGGAGCCCTGGCCAGCAGCCCACGCGTGAATGAGGGAGACCTAGATCTTGCTGGACTTCATTCCTGTGGAAAAAGGAGTGGGATGGACTTGGGAGAAACTCTGCCTTGCTGCTGCTAAGAAAGGAAAGAAAGAAAGACACTGACGCAGCGGGAAGTTCTCGTTTACTGAGCACAGTTTAAGTCTTTTATACAATATTTGGGTGGAGGGGATACAAGCACAAATCACATGGCATTTGCAAGCTCCCTGGCCATTGCAAGAGAAAACAATCTCAGATTTAGCAATTGCAAGGTAACAATCATTGATTTACATATTCCTGTGATCAGAGGTCAGAAGACCAGGCACATCCTGCCTCACCTAAGATGTAAATCATTTGCCTGCCAGTCTCCCATTGGATAAGCACAGATGTCTTTCATGTAGGTGTAAACTCTTGAGCATCAAAAGCTCCACTGCCTTGAGAGCAGAGCCCAGAGGGCCCTGTCCCCCCAGGTCCTTATGGCAGAAACTTCCAGGCCCCAATACTAGCTGTTTAGAGGCAAACACAGTGGGTAGGACATTTGATTTGTATTGATCCAACCCAGATTTGATCTCCAGGACCCCATATATTCCCCTAAGCACTACCAGGAGTGCTTAGGATCACTGAGGAGTGATCCTTGAGTGCAGAGCCAGAAGTAAGCCCTGAGCATAGTTGGGTATAACCCAAAAAATTCATTGATAAATTCTTGGAAAAAGCTAAAGAGGTTCTTCATTTAATTAGTTCCATTTGTTTATCTTCACTTTTGTTTGCTTGGCCAATGGTATTGACTCCTTAAAAGTGCCTCTAGCTTCAGTGTCATGAAGAGTTTTATCTGTTTTCCTCAATGTACCTTATGGTATGGATTCAGGTATGATATCAAGGTCTTTAATAATAATTTGAAGCTTATGTATGGTGCTAGTAAGAAGTCTGAGGGTTTTTTTTTGGTATGTGGCTGACAAGTTTTCCCAGCACCACTTGTTACAGAGACTTTCCTTGCTCCACTTCACACTTTTTCTTTTGCTTCTTTATAAACATCCTCGTGCTTGAGGATCTGTTTCTGGATTTTCAATTCTATCCCATTAATCTGACAATCTGTCTTTATTCCTGTACCATGCTTTTTTTTAATTACTACAGCTTTGTAATATAGTTTAAAAGTTGGGCAGTGCGATGCTTCCCATCTTTTTCCCTAGGATTGCTTGGACATTGGTGGTGGTGGTGGTGGTAGTTATTCTGTATGAATTTCTGTATGTTTGATCTATTTAATTCAACAATGTCATATCCTTATAGCGACTGCACTGAATTTCTATAATGCTTTGGGGAGTATTGCTGTTTTGACAATGTTAATCCTCCTAATCCATGACCAGGTATATTTAAATTTTCTTGTGTCCTCCTTTGTTTTCTTTAGTAGTGTTTTATAGTTTTCTTTGTATAGATTTCTCATATCTTTTGTTAAGTTGAATCTTAGGTACTTGATTTTCCGAGACTCCATTGTGAATGGTATTGTTTGTCACCTCTTTCTTGCATACAGAAAAATCATATATGTTGACTTTTTAGCCTGCCATTTTGCTATACAAGTCTGCTGTTTTTAAAAGCTTTTTTTTGGAGGAGTCATTAGGGATTTCTAGTATTGTATCATGTCATCCACAAGTAGAGCTTGACTTCTTTTCCCTTCAGTTTATACCTTTGTCTCATTCCTTTGTCCACTGACTATTATGTGCTAAGAACTTACAGAATGGAAGCAAACAGTCTTATTCCTACAACCTAATTTGGGGAACAGTTATACAAAATACCAGGTAAAGCAAAGTCTGCATAATATCAGTGTAAATTCTATACAGTAGTTTTGGAGGAATAAAATTTGTTGTGAGGGCCGGAGCGATAGCCCAGCGGGTAGGGCGTTTGCCTTGCACGTGGCCGGCCTCTGCCGGCCTGGGTTCGATCCCGGCATCCCATATGGTCCCCCGAGCACCGCCAGGAGTAATTCCTGAGTGCAGAGCCAGGAGAAACCCCTGAGCATTGCTGGGTGTGACCCAAAAAGCAAAAAAAAAAAAAAAAAAATTTGTTGTGAATCTGATGAAACCTAATGGAAGATATAATGTTGGATGGAGAGAATGAAAGGGGAAGGACATTTTTTGTCATTGAAAATACAAAAGTAAGAGAATATTCCAGGTACAAGGAAAGTGTGAGCACAGACGGCCAAATTAGGAGTATTTTGAAGGATGGGGTTCATTCAGGTGTGACTGACCATGACACATCGGGTGGGTATATCAGAGGATACATTGAACATTTGCTACCCAAGTTTTACAGAAAAGGGGTTCTGCACTGACTTGGTGACTTGGTAGCTTTGTAATAAAATTTTAAGTATCAGAAATCGTGGGATCATAATTCTACCTTTGTTGTGTGAGTTTCCTATTCTAATATCTCAATTTCAGAATTCTTATGTTTGAATGTTTATATTTTCTCTTTAAATTTTATTCTTACTGTCATACTTTTGTAGTATATATAACATAATACAGTTTGGGTGTCACATCATTTAATATCAACTTCTTATATCTGTCACATTAAATTCACAATAGCTCAATTCTGTCCTTAACCATAAAATTGGCTATTTTGACATTTTCTACCATCTCCTACCTCCTCTTTTGGTGACCTGGTGCCTTGAAAATCTGATTTTATAATTTAAAATTTTATTTTTGTTTTATTTCATCATTCATTAGTTTCTTTACTTATTCTATATAAATTAAATAATACCTTATTCATCTCTCCCCAAATCATATTAAACATAACATATTCTGAGTCTATTCATATTTTGCAAATGGCAGAGTTTCACCTTTTTCTTGGGAGGTGTATGGGCTTGGTTTGAACCCAGAGGCCTCATACATGAGGTAAGCATTGAGCTGTATCCCTGGCCCTGCATCATTTAAGAAAAAACTTACAGCTGTCATGTTCTGCCGTGCATATACTGCAACCACTATCTTTATAAAAATGCATTTTAATTTAAACACTGTGGTTTACAAATTTGTTGTTAGTTGAATTTTAGGCATATAATATTTTAACACCAAATCCATGACTACCATCAGCTTCCCTCCACCAGTGTTCCATACTCTATCCCCAGCCCCTTACCACCACCCCTAATCCCGCCTGTCACCGTGACTGACACTTACAAAGTCTGGAGGCTGCAGCTTGGAACTCATGTTTTCAGTGTTCACAGCCACAGTCTTTACCCAATGATGTATTCTTAGGCACTTAGGTTGTCTCTAAGTCTTGGCTGTTGTGAGTCATGCTGCTGTGAACACATAAGTGCATTCATACCTTCAAGTGAATACTTTAGTATTCACTGTTATTCACTGTATATCATGAGGAATTTCGAGTTTTAATATTTGGAGATATAGCCATGCTGCTTTCCACATGCTGGCCTGTTTACATTTCTACTAGAATTGTACAAGGCTCCCTTCTAATGATAAAGCTTTGAATTACTTTTTTAAATATTTCACTGATAGTAGGTATAAAACTGAGTGTTATTTTCCCTTTCTACTTACAGTACAGCCAAGTATAGTGTGTTGACATTTCTACCTCGATTCTTGTATGAGCAGATTAGAAGAGCTGCTAATGCCTTCTTCCTCTTCATTGCCTTATTACAGGTAATATGTTTCCTTAAGTTTAAGATTCAAATTCTTAGTTATTTTTAAAATGAAAAATTTCTAAAAAGTCACTGAACTGAACAAAATAAATAAAATTTTCCTTCTTTCTTCAGTCACTGTTTTAGCAAACAGATTTATTTGGGACTTAAGGATAATCTCAGTTACTAAAAGCAGCATTGAAAAATGGCTCGAAGCCATTAGTTTTGACAATTTCCATTCTAAACACATAGAAATGTTGGCCAAAAATTTAAAACTTTAGAAGGCATGGGAATTTTTTTAAATGGGGATATTGTTTTGGTGCTCCAGAGATGGAACTGAACTGCAAAAAGTAAGTGCAAAGAACCAAATTTTATTTTTTTTGTAGAGAGGAGTTTTAACTTGCCAACTTCTCTTGGTTTCTTGCAGCAAATTCCAGATGTATCTCCTACAGGAAGATATACGACCCTGGTGCCATTGATCATTATTTTAACAATTGCAGGCATCAAAGAGATCATAGAAGATTATGTAAGTTTGCTTTTATACATAAAACATTGCATTTGAGAACATATTTATGGCTTTGACTTATTTCTTAACACAGAAAATTGTTCTGTAGCTTAACTGGTCTCTCCAGGTTCATGATGTTATTTTTGGGAAGTGATCATGTGCAAACTGTCTTAAATTTCTATTCAATGCCACAAAATTAGTTCAAACTGTGTCTTCTAATATTAGGTCTCTGGACTCACCTTTGAGTTCTTTTTTCTCAGTCCCTGATATCTTTTATATTCTCCGTTGGAGCTTGCACTTTGGGTAGCAAATGGAATGTTGTACTGTAGCTAGGAATGGTGAACATTCCCCTTATTCTTCTTTAAGTGTATCTTCAAGATCACTGGGTACAGCCATATTCACATTCGTTTTTTGCACTTTTCCTCTCTGTACTTTTTCTATTTCATCTCTCCTATCCTTACCAACTTCTGTCTCTCCCTCTTTCATCTTCCCTTATCCCCTTTTTACCCCTCTGTCTCTGTCTCTCTCTTTACACACCAACAAGCTAATTTCATAATAACCTTAATGTAGGTTAATGATTGTGATGTGTCAAAATGGAGTTACTGTGCCTCCTCATCAATTTATTGCCAGTAAAAAGAACTCATGTTATTTGATTCTCCTTCCTTCCTTCCTTCCTTTCCTTCCTTCTTTCCTTCCTTCCTTCCTTCCTTCCTTCCTTCCTTCCTTCCTTCCTTTCTTCCTTCCTTCCTTCCTTCCTTCCTTCCTTCCTTCCTTCCTTCCTTCCTTCCTTCCTTCCTTCCTTCCTTCCTTCCTTCCTTCCTTCCTTCCTTCCTTCCTTCCTTCCTTCCTTCCTTCCTTCCTTCCTTCCTTCCTTCCTTCCTTCCTTCCTTCCTTCCTTCCTTCCTTCCTTCCTTCCTTCCTTCCTTCCTTCCTTCTCTCTCTCTCTCCTTCCTCTCTCTTCCTTCTCTCTTCCTTCCTTCCTTCCTTCCTTCCTTCCTTCCTTCCTTCCTTCCTTCTGGGCTTACTCCTGACAGTGCTCGAGGGACCATATGGGATGCCGGGCTTGAACCTGGGTCCACTGCATGTAAGGCAAATGCCCTACCCACTGTATTATCACTCCAACTCCTGTTATTTGAATTATGATATGAAATAATTATTTTAGTTTGATTGAAAACAGAAGTAAAAGTTTTATACCTCAAAGTACTTGTCAGTTATTAGAACCAAATACTAAGTTGAGGTAGACTGTGTCTTTGCTTACTGTGTCAGTCTTTTAAATGCACTAAGCCACACCGACTCTGACTACCGAATGGAATTTTGCAGTGTTCCCTTGCTGTCAGTTTCCTCACCCCCATTTTCCTTTTTCCTTTACTTTATTACAAATATTGAAGCTACTCATTAGGAACTTTTGATCTAACATCTATTTTCCTTTCTGCAACAGAAGCGTCATAAGGCAGACAATGCTGTTAATAAAAAGAAAACAATAGGTAAGAAACCAAGATGAACCATTTTCCTATTATAAAACTTAGAATAAGGCCTGTATTAAAGAATTATAATAAGTAGCTAATGGTTTGAGTTCATTGGGGAAAATAAGATATAAAATAGCTCAGAGAAATAGCAAAATGGCAAATTTAATAAAATATTAGTACTGGCAATTATGATTTGAATGGGATTTCTGTATTTCAGAATTTTAGAAAAGTATAATTTTTTGAGGGTTAAACATATTTTATATCCATAGAAAGTTCAAGCATGCACATTCTCTCTCTGTTTTCCTGGCACTGCTTTCTAGAATTTTCATAGGAACTGTTATCAGATGTTTTATTTTAATTTGGTTATCAGCAATATTAACCAATGCATTTTCCCCCCCATTTTTTTCAGTGTTAAGAAATGGTATGTGGCAGACCATTATGTGGAAAGAGGTAAAAACTAATTTAAGGGTAAACCAGAAGATATTAGTTTGTAGACTTGAAGCTGTTTGGTGATATTGATTAGAGTATAAAATCTTCTTAAGACATTGATAATATCCTTTTCCTGTGGGTTCTCCACTGTGACATTTCAACACGAGGTTTTCTTAGAAATGGTGCCTACTTTTGTTCTTCATCTTCTGGAAGGTGGTCACTCTGTCCCTTTACAGTGGTGACATTGTTGTTCCTGCTGAATATTTCTGAAACCCTCACATGTTTTCTGCTTTTTCAGTTCCTGTGCTAGGAACACATTGCTTGGTCTTCTGTAATTCTGTTAATCTATTTTCAATTTTTGCAGTTAAAACAGTTTTGGAGATTCTTCCTTCTCACATTTTTGGTGGAAAGAGTTTTGGATTCATAGTATCTTTAGGTGTGAAGTGCTGGAGCTGGGTGGGACAAACCTGTTTGGATTCTGTTTTCTTGTTTGTTTTGGGGCCACACCCAGCAATGCTCAAGGCTTACTCCTGGCTCTGCACTCAGGAATCACTCCTGGTGGTGCTCAGGAGACCATATGGGATGTTGGGGATCTAACCTGGGTTGAGCGCATGCAAGGCACCTCACCTGCTGTACTGTCTCTCCAGCTCCCTGTTTGGGTTCTGAAGCAGGGTGGCTGGGCATGGCCCACAGCATGCTTACCAGTCTGCATTGGCTAGGAGGATTTCCACCACATTCCTGGAAGAGTGTGTTCTGGAGGGCTTAGAATGCTGTGGATATTTTCTTTGGTCTTGTTTTTGCTTTGGGGGGGCCACATTTGGTGGTGCTAAAGACTTATCCTTACTCTGCACTCAGGGATCACTCCTAGTGGATCTTGGGGAACAAAAGGGGAGCTAGAGATCAAACCAGGCCACCCATGTTCAAGGCAAGCACATTACTCGCTATGCTCTGACCCTGCTCCAGATTTTGTGTTGTTATACAGAAAATTTAGAAAGTAATTTGTTGGGCCATGTGAGTGGGATTTTTAAAGTGTATTGAACTCACCTAGAATACTGAAATATGAGTGGAATTGTTAAAATGTAGATAAAATAGTGGGGAATGAATAGTATATGTCTTAAATATGGTGTTTCTCTCACAAGCTGCTGTAGTGTGTGCACTCTTGAAGGATGAGTGGAGTAACCATTTTCAGCCAGAAATGCTCACCAAGTCTCTGTGAAGTGTTTGAGACCCTTGGGTGGTCAGGAGAGCCAGTGAGATCCTGGTTGCTCAGAATAAGGATGAGAATACAGGAGGAGCAGGGGCTGAGAGGGGCCTGCTAACAGGCCAGAGGTGTAGGCGAGGAGGGACTTGCTCTTCCTGAGGTTCCCCAAGCACTGTAAAACCAACGCTGGAGCAACCTCCAGATGCTGAATGATGAGAGGGTGCTGGGTCATGGGAGGACCAATTAACAGTGTTAATTGACTTTGATGAGGACTTAGAAATTTTCAAGTTTTGAATTTTCAAGCTGGGTCTTGAAAATTAAAGTAGCTCAGCGATCCGCTAGAGCAGTTTCAGGGATCCAGTGTGTGCTCTATACCACTTCCAGAGTTCTTGTATGAGACTGGGAGGTAAGTTAGTGGGTCTCCAGCCTATGCCTTGCATGTGCTAGGCCCTTGGGTTGATCCCAGCAGCACCCAGAACACCAGTTGGTGCCCCCCAGCACTACAAGGCCTGAGAAAAACTGCATCTCGGGGCCCCAGCATTGAAACCTCAGGCTTGCACTGCCGAGCCAATTATCAGGATGTTGCGCCCCCCCCCAAAGATGATTCACTAGGTATTTTTATACACTCAGGACACCTAGGACAACACCACTTATAAAACTATTGTAAAACCAAGTTCGGAGTAGTTTCTCATGTACACACAACTTCTTAGCACTTTATTAATGAGATTTAAATGTTTCTTTATTCAGATATTAAAATGGGAGAGAGCTATAATTTTCCTTGTCCTCCTACTTTGAGCTAAAAATCTATTGCCTTTTTTTCCTTTGAAAACATGACTAATTTTCCTGCCCCCATATTTTTTAAAGCTAATTGCTCCTGATTTTTCTATGTAAGTAAAGTATGCATATAAAACATTTTTTTAATTTTAAAATTTTTTTTGGCATATCAGATACGATATGCCAAAAATTATTGATATTTTCGTATTTGTTATGCCAAATACCAGTCACAATTATAGACCTCATTCCCATGACCTGATGGAATGGTTTGAGGCTCTTTATGTTCCTGGGCAAGCAGATGTCCTTGGGCTCTACTAGCATGAGACAGGACATATGGAGATGTTACTGGTGCCTGCTAGAGCAAATCGATGATGAAAGAGAAGTTAGTGATACAGTGACAGTGATTTAAATTTTTTTTAGTTTTGGGGCCACACCTAGCTGTGGTCAGGACTTACTTCTGGATCTGTGCTCAGGAATCTCTCCTGGAGGAATCTCTCCTGTGTGGGGTGCCAGGGATTGAACCCAAGTTGGCTGTTTGCAAGGCAGATATTCTGCCTGCTGTACTATCTCTCCAGCCTTTCTTTTCTTTTTTCTAGTTGCTGGTTGTTAAAACAGATATGTAGCATTTACTATTTGATTTTTATGAAATATATTTTATTTGAAATATATTTTACATGCCTTTCTATTTTTTGAATGTTAATGTCAGTTTTACAGAGGTCCTGGAATTGTAGTTTTACCATTTAACATGGAATTATATAATTTAACTTTTGCCATTCAACTGTTTTTTAAGTCCCCACAATTTCAGTGAGTTCCACAAGATACAAATATCTTTTCACAAACCTCTTTTTTTCACTAATTGAAAATCATAAACAGGCATCTGCTAGCACCATTCTTCCAGCTTGTACGATTCAATAGTCTTTCATAGGGTGATAGTATTTGAAATTGTTACATATATATATGAACAATCCATTGATTGACCTATACTGGGCGCCCTGAGTCTCTTGATTTCTAGGAGAATAGCAACATGGTTCAGAATAGGATTTAGATCCCAGTGTGACCATTTTGAGTTTTGTTAGTGTACTAGAATTGACCTTTCTCCTGGTGCCATCAGGAAATTGCCACCCTTCAGATACTCACTCAGGCCCCCTCATGGTGGTGTAGAGGGACCTTTCACCTGTGCATATGTCCTGTCAGGTCCTTGCGTGCAGTTCCTCAGTTTATTTCAGTAACCCTGGAAGTCAGCAGGGTTATCGCCCATCTTACTGGTGAGCTCAAGGGACCTTAGAGAGGTGAAGAGCTTGCCAGGCCCCCGGGCTGTAAGGCTTGGATTTAAGCAGAGGCTGCTTGATCTGAAGGCCTGCATCCCATTCAGCTTGGCACTTATGTGATGTGATTTAAAGGGTTTGCAGTCCCATGGCCACAGTGCCATCATCATTGACTGATGACCAATATCCAAGGCTTGGCACCTTCTATCTGGTGAAGATTATCTTCCCAAGGTGGTGTCTGATTTTTCTCTGATTTTTTGACTGGAAAGTTTTGAAGTCTACAAGGATCTTCTCTGTTTTGTGTAGTCTGTTTCTTGGGGAATCTTTTATTTTTTTTTTGTTATAATTTTTTCTCTTCAGTTCTTATGGAAGTGTCGTGATTTGTACCCCCATAGAAATGAGTTTTATGTATACAGTATTTTAATACTACACCATCTACAAGAGTGTTCCATTACCTCCACCAGTATCCCCTCCCAGCCACCTTCTCTACCCTGTCTTTGGTAAGCTCAGTTTTGTAAATCAAATCTGAGGATTTTGGGCTATTTGTTGCTCCCTTACTAAATTTCATTTTATCCCTTATGTCAGAGAGACCACTGTGTGCTTGTTTCTGTCCTCAGAATGACTTCACTTAGCACAATTGTTCACATAGCAGCAAATTGCACAGTTTCATTCTTTCTCTCAGCTGAGTAATATTCCATTGTGTAATGTACCACAGTTTAATTTTTCCCCACTCATCTGTTTCTGAACACTTGGGCTGGGAGTGAACCTTTTAGATATAACAGTCAACAGTGAATTTGCCTTTTTTAATTAGCAGTCTGCTAGATTGCTCAGTTTTGAATCCTGTTTCTTCCACTCAGTGACTGTATGGCCTTTATCGCATTATCTTATGATGAACCTTAATTTCCCCATTTGTAAAATGGAGAAAATTTGTATGTTAGTTCTCCATCTTC
Source organism: Cryptotis parvus (assembly GCA_021461705.1). Classification (NCBI taxonomy): domain Eukaryota; kingdom Metazoa; phylum Chordata; class Mammalia; order Eulipotyphla; family Soricidae; genus Cryptotis; species Cryptotis parvus. The sequence goes on along the minus strand of JAJIBD010032548.1, from coordinate 19,547 downwards.
ATGAAAATTAGTTCTCCATCTTCATGAAAATTCCATGAGATTTGTTCTGTTGACCTCAATCTATAGATGAGAAAGGTAAAGCACCCAGCATCTGTATAACTTGCTGCTGATTCTATGGCTGATATTGAATCCTGAGGGGGTTCGAATATAGGTATTCCCATCCTCCTCCACTGTGCAGAGACAGTGAAATGGTTCACTGTAAATAGATACAGCCATTAGGAAATAACTGCCTGAGAGCAGTTTTGACCTGTCTTTCTCACTCTTATTTTCTTCTTTTCCCATTTGTTTTCATCTAGCATCAGTGAAAATTAGGCAATATTACCATTTGACCATACCAAAATATTTTCCTTTAGTTCTTATCAAGGAAAACAGTTTGGGTTTCTCTGTCTTAACCTCGTGGCTTAGTTATATAGTATTCTTTCTTTAGGTATTTAACCTCCTTTATTGCTGTGTTTTCTTCTTTCATGTTTCTTTGTCCTTGTCCCTGTATTTTAGGTAGCCGTGGGAGACATTGTGAAGGTCGTCAATGGGCAGCATCTCCCAGCAGACATGATCCTGCTGTCTTCCAGGTCAGCTGTGCACGGGCACATGATTTTGAAATAAATGCTAAGAACAACAACCAAATTGAGTGGTGGCATGGGACGTCTCAAGCCATCTCTCAATGACCCTATGGGTCACCGTCTTTCTGTAACAGCCTGTTTGTTAGTTACTTGTCATCTGCCACCCCCCCTTTTTTCTTTAATTCTTAGCTTTCTTTCACTCCCATATTTTACCAACTTGACATGAATTAATTCCTTTTTAGTCTTGTGGCCATTCCTGGGATATTCCTCATTTATAAGGAGCTACCCAGGAAGCAAGGGCATAGTCATTCAGTAACTCAGTTTGCTGTAGGCAGAGACCTTGGATCCTGCTTCCCAAGGGGTTCATTTGTCAGGTTTCCCTGAAAGACCCAGGGCCTTCTGTTACTAGGAAGGGATCTTCAGATTTTTCCCTATGTGCCCAAGAGTTGCAGAAGGTGTTCTCCAATCCTTTGTCTACAATTGCCCCATTTTCCCAAGTATCACTGTTGTGTGCAAGCAGCCTTATATTAAAAGGTAGCATAAACTTATAGTCTAAATAATAGACAGTCTAGATAACTTTCTTTGGTTTGATTCATGAAAACATATGTCAAAGAGAAAAGGTCCACATTAGGGTTAGAATAAACTTCGATTCTTGAGTTAAAGATTAAACTAAATGCTGTTAAAATTAAAATGTTTGCATTACTATGTGGTAGGGGAGTCACAGATATCTACACCGCTTGCAGTGTTTTTTGAACGAAATTTGATTATTCTTTTGATTTGAAGACCTAACATGAATTTTTTTTTTTGTTTGAGATGAAAGGTTTAAAAATAAAAGCCCAGGCTTGTAGAGTGGTAATGGCACCAGCATCCTGGGGCTAGATCTGTCTTTTTCCTCCTTTAATTGGTAGCAAAGAACAGAGAAACGCTTAGAAATGGTGAAACAGGCATCACCTAATAGTCTGGGGTGTGCGCTTTGGTTGTGACTCCAAAGAAAACCCGGGTTGTCTTAATATGAGACCATTGTGTTGAGCTGCAGTGTGCATTTTTCAGGATGCTCATTTGTGTTTGCCTTTTTCCTTTGTGCCAAGCAGTCTGCAAAATTGTGTTAACGTCCCCCAAGCTCCCCTCAGTATCCTTACTGAACGTATGAGAAAGCTGAGATGCAGAGATACTGAACACATTTCAAGGTTACATAGCCGAAAACGGCAGAACTAGAAAATTGTAACTTAGAGTGGTGGGCTACAAGTTCCTAAACCACTAACTGCATGTGCCACTTCAATGGGAAGATAAGAAGTAGACAATAATGTCTTGTTTTTATTCTTTGGGATTTATGTTCTTAATTAAAATTTGGGGTTTTAGTTTAAAAGTGACCCATTTGCTCAGTGAAAGGTACAGGATGAAAATTCTTGAGTAACTCCCCTCTCTGACTATGTTTTCCTTCAAAGAATGCATTTGTGCTGGTCCTGCCTGGGTTAGCTCAGACAGGAAGATTTTAGACATTGCAGACTTTAGTATCACCAAAGACAGTGGCTGGGCTTTGGCTGGATTGTTCTTTAACCCAGTCAACACAGCCCTCACACTCTTGGTCATCCTGTTTCTTCCTTTTCCTGACTCCAGACCTCTGATGTGGAGCTTATAGGGGCTGATCCTAGGCAAGCATCTTTGCCAGTGTGGAGCCATGAGTGTGTGTTTTTCTAATTGATCCCTACTATTAAAGTGGCTGTTTTGAAAGATCTAAAAGCAGATATACTTTCCAAGATAGAGACTATGAGCTTTGAATGTGGAGGGGACATTATTAAACTTTGGCTTGCTTTTTTATTTCTCTCTGTAGTGAACCTCAAGCAATGTGTTATGTTGAAACAGCTAATCTAGATGGGGAGACGAACCTTAAAATACGCCAGGTAAAGTCATCTTCTATTACTTCTGTTATCATGGGGTCAAATTGTAAATCTCGTCCCCACTGGTTGTGCCATAGGAGGTTATTTGTTAACTCAAATAGAGTGTGTAGAAAGAACATGTTTTGTTATGAAGGGCACTCATTGAGAGTACAGCAGAGAAGGGGTGTGTGTGTGTATATGTGGTGTGTGTATGTTTGTGTATGTGTGTATGAAAAAAGTATCATACCAAAACTAGAAATTTTATTTTTAATGTTTGAAATTTTTTGATTGACTGTTGTATTCAAACATAAATTTCAGGTGAGCACTGTTATAAACAATCTTGTATATATATATATATATATATATATATATATATTACATTTAGTTCACAACCGAGAGTCAAATTCTAACATATATTACTGTGCTCTCTGAGTCTTTTTAGTGTGGGTGCAGAGAGAAGTCTTTGGCTGGGAAGAATTTCATTTTTAGTGGAGGTATAGGTAGGACAGCTTTGGATACTTTAGTGCATATTGTTGTTTTAAATGTAATTCTAGTTCCAGGGATTAGTATACTACGTACAAAATTTCTACATCTTAAGTAAGGTTATTTTAACATGAATTAACTGTAGGATGAAAGATAGTCTTTATATTTTTAGTTTTGGGGCTACATCTTGCAATGCTTAAGGGTTCTCCTGGCTCTGTGCTCTGGATCACTCCTCACAGTGCCTGGGGACTTTATGGGATTCTGGGGATCTGACTTGGGTTGTCTGCATGCAAGGAAAATGCCCGACCCATTGTACTGTCACTGTGGCCATAAAAAGTAGTTTTTTGATATAATGAAAAGTAAGTATTTCCACACAAATATTTTGCTACATAAAGTTAAAATTGATCACTATGTCCACATTTCTTCCTTTTTTACATTAGGCTTTTTGACTTGGACCTCTTTTTTATATTTAAGAAACAGTTATTGGTAGATACAACAACATGCCAAAGAGATACTTTAGTCTACAGTTATGAGTGTTGACCATCATTATTCGAATATGCTGTCTCAATGCACTTGAGTACCAATTATTGCCTATCCATGAAGTTTATAGCTTGGTGGTGGAATATTCCTAAAGCATCATTGCATTTTTGGGAAACTTTCACATTGGGTTGCAATGGTCAAATTTGCCTGTAAAGACTGTTGTGAGTTGATTGATTCCTTAGCCCTTATCCCCCAAGATTCTATTTATTTTCACTCTTTTTTTCAACTAACAATGGGGGTGCTGAATACCATTCCCAAACCTGCCAAGTTCTCTGCCACTTCCTTTATGGTTTATCGTTTTAGGGCTTGAGTCTCACCGCTGACATGCAAACAAGGGAAGTATTGATGAAGTTATCTGGAATGATAGAGTGTGAAGGGCCCAACCGCCACCTGTATGACTTCACTGGAAACTTAAACTTAGATGGGAAGAGGTACTATTTTTTCTATTCTAATGTTTTATTTTTAAAAGACCTGACTAAGAATTACTAGAGATTTGGAAGGCATTCTTGAGATTTCTGGATTTATCCATGAGATACTTTATGAAGAAGCAAACTACTGAAGAGTAGGGCTAAGAGAATTTCTTTTCCTTGAAATGTTATTTCCATTCAAAATGTCTCAAATGTGCAAGGAGAACTGATTTTTGTCAAGAGCTGTGTTTGAGATGAGGCTTCCAGCACTGGTCTGTTTTTGCTACATATATCACCTATCAAGGAGGGGAGAGGGTCTTGACTGTACAAACTTGTTTTTTATTTGTTTCATTTTATTTAATTTTTTTTTACTTTTTAGTTCATACCCAAAAATGCTCAGGGGTTACTCCTGGTTCTGCACACAGGAATTACCTCTGGAAGTGCTAGGGGACCGTATGGGATGCCAGGATCGAACCCAGGTTACCTGAGTGCAAGGCAAATGCCCTTCCTGCTGTGCTATCCCTCCGGCCCCTTGACTGTACAAGCTTGTTCACAAATGCAGAAGAGGTGTCTGAAGTGAATAAATGCTAATATATGTATTAGAGAAAAATTTCTGTGTGCTCTTTGCTAGTAGTCTTCTAAACTTTAGTGTTTGCTTTTTAGAGTTAAATAGAATAAGTGCGTCGTCTCCACTGTCCTGTCTTCTCTTTTCTCTTGCTCTCCTTCTGTATATGCGTTGACAGCCACATTTATTTTTTGTCTTTATGTTGTGGCTCAATTTCTGTCTCCTTCCTGTATCATGCTGCTTCTTTCCAATGCTTCTCCCCCTTAGTATTTTAAACAGACCCAAAGAGAGGGACCTAATGATGGAATCCATCTCACATAGCAGTGAGAACTAGAGTGACTGTTTATGAACAGTGGTTTGAAGGAACAGTGGTAGACACCCTGTTTTGAATTTTGAATTTATCACTCAGGTTTTAATTAATCGTGAAGTCATCCATGTCAAATTTGATGTTACAGTATTGTTAATTTTTTCCGCTCTTTAGTCTATAAAATATACTGAGTTTCTCAAATGAATAGAATTTTGATCATTTCATTTGGGGAGTTGAGTTTTATAAAAGGGTTACAGTTTCCTCAAACAGGCTTTTTTTTTTTTTTTGAAATTTTTTGTTCCTCTAGTATGATTATTTTTTTCCTGTAGTATGATTATTTTTTTCCTATAGTAATAAGTGAATAAGAGACTTTTCAGTACATGACTTTCTTTTGGGTTTTGTTTTGTTTTGCTTTGTTTTGCTTTGGCAAATGAAACCAATAGTAAACCTTTCTCAGAGTAACCAATGACTCAGTGAAATAGTTAAATTTGACAAAGTAAAATCTATGGGTATATGTTTAAGGGGAAAACTCATGCTCATTTGTCAGACTATTATTAAATATAAATGTTGTTTTTTATTTTTAGCCCGGCTTCCCTTGGGCCTGACCAGATCTTATTAAGAGGTACACAGCTTAGAAACACTCAGTGGGTCTTTGGCATAGTTGTATATACTGGACACGACACCAAACTCATGCAGGTAAAACATTTCTATGCTGAAACAATGGTTATTTTAGTCCTTTCCTCCCCCATTTTCCTGTTTTATGGAAGAGTTTTTAGGAAGTTTGTTGTTCAATGACCCTACATTTGGAAGGATAGTGCTTCTTTTTTTCATTCCATAGGTATTTTTCTTTCTTGGTTTCTTTTAGTATGTTAGACATTCATTACCACTTGGATCAGCGAATATATTCTCTGTATATTCACTAGTACTCACTGAGAGAGACAATCACTTCTAATTGATTTTATCTCCTAAAAGTGGGGGGAGGGAGGGCGTGAGGTATTATGAAAACCTCTCTAGTTTATGTTTTCTTTACCAAATAATTAAAATTTTATGGGCAATTATCTGGATTATTTAACCAAATTCCATGCCACTTAAAATCAGTTATTTTTTAGTAAACATGTTTTTCCTATAAGAAAGAAAAAATACTAAGATAAAATGATTTTGCAGGCTGGAGAGCTGGTTCAGTAGGCTGAGCACTGCTTTGCCAGTTGGAGCCCAACTTGTACTCCCTAGTACCACACTGCCTCTCTGATCTGCTGGGTGTGACTCTGAGTCTGGTGCTCAATAACATCAACAAAAGCACAAGAAAATGACTTTTTTCTTTCATATTTGGGTTGGGATGTGTTGGGGTCCTTCCATTAATACTCAGCAGCTGGGCCAGTGGTTCCATATTGAGACCCAGAGATGTGCTGTTTGCACTGTGCTGTGCTGGGACTTCAAGACTCAGGGTCCCACCAAGACTAACCCACGTGATGCTCTGGAGATTGGTGCCAGGGTTCTCCCCAGATTGGGTGCATGTGCCCTGACCCTTAGTTAAATTTCTAGTTCCCCTTTATGCTTTTTTAGAAAAAATATTTTGTATATTTGTAGACCGCATATATTAAAAAATGCATTTATATTGTGACATGTTTTGCTAGACAATGTGAAATCTGTCTAAATCTATGTCTTTATAATTCCTCACATTTTTTTTCTTCTTATGAGCTATATTAATTTGCTAATAGTCACTATTAAGGGAATTATCTTTATGCCCTTTTATGTAACTTTGGATGTACATATTTGTATTTCTTCATTTAAGTGTATTTAGTGACCAGCATGCAGAAAGCCATGTGGATAAAAGAGTGAAAGGCTAAGTCTTACCCTCAAGGAGCCATGGAGGCCAAGAAGTAATGGTGATTGCATGTTGGGGGCAGTGCCATTATGAGTCTATAGATGGCTCAGCCAAGCCAGGTCTGGGGCTATCAGTTGACTGGATACTAAGACTGATACAAGGAACAAAGCACATGTGAGCGGTTGAATTGAAGAGGGCAGGCTCAGAAAGATTAGAAGGGTTGAGAGACTCATTAAAGTCTATAAAACATGTTGTTAGGGTGGGATGTTGGCCTTTGAAGTTTGAAATGAAAGGCTTGTAGGGTGCCACATTGTGGCAGTACCATGCAAGTTGCAAGCCAGATGGAGAGCTGTAGGAAACCAATGTTGAGAAGGTAAGGACCCAGCAGTGACTGTATCAGTGACTGATATACTGTGCTAAGTTTCTGAAGCTGGGACAGTGGCCATTTGTGGGAGAGGTGGACATCAGAAGTCAGCTGCTCAAAACTTAAGGGAGTGCCTGAGAGGCTGGCACATTTGCTGAGGGAGGAGGCAGAAAATAGAATAGACAAGTGACCTGAGTTCACAAGTGGGTTTTAAAACATGATTTTAGAGGAATAAAGTGCCAGAAGGTCCTGTCCCACATATGAATTCAGCCTGTATATCTACAAAGTCCAGTGTAAGTCTGTTCTGAAGGGAGGATACTCGTGGGGCCTCCAGGGAATGTGTGCCCCTAAGCTGGGTGAAACCAGGATCAGGAAAGAGGGCAGGAATTCAGCGAAATCTTGGTACTGGGATGATAGGGCGCTAGGTATAATGTTTACAGAGGTTGTGCATGTGTGGTTATATGAGTGTGTGTCAGTGAGTGTGTTTGTATATGGGAATATGCATACATGTGTCAGTATTGTTTAAGTGTGAATGAATATGTATACATGTGTGCATGCGTGTCAGTATTTGTGTCAACGTGCATATGTATGCATTCGTGCCTGCGTGTCAGTTATGTATGAATGCATATATGCCAGCATATATGTGCACTGTAGCAAATGAAGAGACAGTCCTTAGGTGTTCTTTACTTATTCAGGAAGTGCTGGTCACAGTGTTTAAAGTATATTGTTTCAAAGCAACTACATATGAATGCTTTTTTTTTCTTTAGGTGTTATCAAACTTCCCCAGTGAGTAGCCACCACCTCTAATCACTGTTGAGTTTTGGGTTGTGTTTGGGGGTGGGGTGGGGCAGGACTGGACTCCGTAGTATTAAGGAACACCATGGTCACATGGGAATATTCGGGGCCTGTAGGGCTTTACCCAGTGGTGTTCAACCATGTAGTCTGGAAGATCTATGGCTTGACTCTAACAGGTGCCCTAACCCCAATCCTAAATCCCTGGATTGATTTAGAGTTTACAAAGAGCTAACTCAAGTTTGAGCAGGATCCTAAAACTAGTTTTTAGATTGTACATATTACAAATGTACCTGTTTTCCAAGATTCCTAGTTTTACTAATGGGGAGGGCACATCTGGTGGTACTCAGGGCTTACTCCTGGCTCTGTGCCCAGAGATCACTCCTGAAAGTTCTCACAGGACCATATGTGGTCGTGGGAATTGAGCCTGGGTTGACTGCATGCAACACGATCTCCTTTTCTGATGTACTATTGCTCTTGCCCCTGTTTGTGGCTTTTTCAGGGTTTTCCCAGATCTTACCTTAGTGATACAGATTTGCAGCCAAGGTGTAAGGAATAGATACTTAGCACTTGGAAAGGCTGCAGTTACCTATGCAGAGAGCAGGCTGTGCACTCATATCACTCAGGAGTTTCCTCTAATCATCGGGGAGCACTTGTCTTTTTGCCTAGGTGCAGCAGATATCTTTGCAAGGCATATTTCCTGTTGACTGTTCGAATGCAGGATGATGGAAAGTTCCAGAAGTATCTGTGCTAACTGCATTCACTGTGTCCTTAGGGCTGAACTAACAAGAAAAAACAATAAACATTCAAAAGGAATATTACATGATTTAAATAGCTGGAAGCTGTCCTGTCTGTGAAAGAAGACTTTTTGTCTGTACTTGTGCTACTTGGCTATAGAGAAGAAACGCAGCTGCTTTCATTTCTTCACCACTTTCATTTGTGACCTCTTGTCTTGATGCCTCTTTCACTATTTAAGATTCCCTCATTTCATATCTAGGGTAGTTACACATAGAAATATTCAGCATGAGCTGTTCCTGTTGCTTTATTTAATGGAGCAGATACTGTCCTATTAGTTCCATGCTCACAGCATTGTTCTAAGATATGCACATGTGTTATTAACCAATTTATTCTTCCACCTGGTTCTAGTAGGAAAATATTTCTACTAGAAATATTTTCTAGCTGAGGAAACTGAGGCATTGCTCCAAAGTTACACTTTCAGTAAAAAAAAGAGGTGAGCTTTAAAAATAGCAAGTCTTTCCCAAGTCCATGTTCAGTGGGACTATATTTACTGCTTTGTTAGGATGGAATAAAATAAGCAGTATTCACATAAAATTTATGTTTTTCAAAATATGAGCATTTTCAATTATTTCTATATAGACTTGCAAGAAGTATTGGTGTTTCATAGTATACTCTGGGAGAACTTAAAATGTTAGTAGAAACTTAATATCATATACTCATCGTTGCATGCAATTGTGTTCTGGGCACTAGAGTTAGTGAATAGCGCTTGATTTCCACAAAATGCATGTATTGAGGCCTGAAGTTGTGTGATCATTTATTGCTCTTGTGCTGAGTAAAGGATAATTTTCTATAACCTTGTTCCTTAACTAGAATTTAACCACTGAAAAAAATCAGAAGTCAATAAGTTATTAGGACATAGAAATTATGCTTACTATAATATTTTTTGATGCTGGTGCCTCCAGTGAATGTTTATTAAAAATGATACTGGTGGAGGGATGGGTGCTGGAACACTGTATGTCTGAAACCCAATCATGAGCAGCTTTGTAATTGTATATCTCATGGTAGTATAATAAAATTAAAAAATAAATACAAGAGGATCAACTGATGCAGTAAAAAAAAAAGATGAAGTTGTGAGTTTTAGTTTACAACAATTGGGGTACGTGTTCTTGGAACCTCTGCTGGTTCTTGCCCCAAGGTGAGAGGTGATGTGTTACCCCAAGAAACATTAGATGGTACTTAATTGGTGATGGCCAGTTAATAGTCATGACTTAACGCTTAGCTTCTATAGGAAACTTGTAAGTATTATGTGGAAAAAATCACTTGATCACTTGATCACGTGACATCCATTATTCATCAATTTGCTCGAGCGGGCACCAGGAACATTTCCATTTGACTCTATCATGTGCCAGTGTACCCCAGTGGCATCTGGTTGCTTCAGGGACCAGTGGAAAAAGATAGCTTTAGAAAAGCTAAAGAGAATAATAAGTGTATGGTTGGTCCTTGAATAACATGGATTTGAGCTGCAAGGATCCACTTATACTCAGATTTAAAAAAATTTCTTTGGTGTTATATCAACATGAGATACACAATTACAAAGTTGTTCATGATTGGGTTTCGCTCATACAGTGTTCCAGCACCCATCCCCTCCATTAGTGCATCCTTCCCTACACCATTGTCCCAAGATTTCCTCAACCCTCCTCCAGCCTGCACTTTTATTCTCTCTCTCTCTCTATATATGTGTGTGTATGTATACATATATATATATCTCATATATATACATATATATCTCTCATATCTGTATATATGCATATATATATTTCCCTTCTTTTGCACATGGTGGCATGCAATACATGCATTTAGGGGTTATCATGTATATCCCTTTGCCTATGTTCAATGCTCAGTTCTAGTCTGGCATCACCACATACAACAATTATTAGCACACTGGCCCTTCTCTATCTTGCGTAACCTCTGACACCTGCACACTTGTGGTAGATTCCAACCACTGACAAGTCCTTCTTACCCTGTTTTGCCTGGCCTTAAATATTAATCTTAACCATGACCAAGTAGGATTCATCCTGAGGATGCAAAGATGGTTTAACATTTGCAAGTCAATCAACATAATGTATCATATCAATAAACTAAAATATGATCATATAGTAGATGCAGAGAAAGCATTTGCAAGTTCCAACACCCATTAATGACAAAAACTCTCCACAAAGTGGGGTTGAAGGAACTTTCCTCAATATAGTCAAAGATATCTACCACAAGCCCACAGCAAAGCATTATTCTCAGTGGGGAAAACTTAAAAGCCTTCTCCCAAAGATTGGGACAAGACAAAGTTGCCCACTATCACCATGTCTATTCATTATAGTTCTGGAATTACTCACCATAGCAATCAGGGAAGAAAAAAGATATTAAGGGTATCTAGATAGGAAACAAAGAAGCTGAACTATCGCTATTTGCAGATAACAAGATTCTATACCTGGAGAACCCTAAAATCTCTAGGAAAAAGCTCCTAGAAACAGTAGATAAGTATAGTAGAGTGGAAGATTACAAAATGAGTACCCAAAAAGTCAGTTACTTTCCTATATAAAATAATGAAAGAGGAGAAAGTGATATTAAAAAAATACCATTCACAATTGTGCCTCAGAGAATCAAGTACCTAGGAATCAGCTTAACTAAGAATGAAAGGACTTGTACAAAGAAAACTACAAAACGCTGCTTCAAGCTATAAAAGAGGACATGTGGAAATGGAATCACATCCCCTGCTCATAGATTGGGAGAACCAATATTGTCAAAATGGCAATACTCCCTAAAGCATTATACAGATTCAGTGGGAAAGAGAAGATGGGAGGCATCACCTTTCCCAACTTCAAACTGTACTACAAAGTGGTCGTAATTACAATTGTATGGTATTGGAGTAATAACAGATTTGTGGACCTATGGAATGGAGTTGAATATCCTGACACACATCATCAAATATATGATCACTTAATCTTTGATAAAGGAGCAAATAAATATGACATTGAGCAAGGAAAGCATTTTTAACAGTTGGGCTGGGAAAACTAGGGCAGCTACATGCAAAAAAATGAACTTAGACATCTTTCTAACATCATGCACAACAGTCAGATGAAAATGGATTAAAGATCTCAACATCAGACATAAATCTATAAAGTACATGAAGAAAATATAAGAAAAATTATCTACAGTATTGAAGTTAAAGGCATCATCAAAGATGAAACACCACTAACAAAAGCAAGTGGAAGCAAAGATAAACAAATGGGACCACATGAAACCAAAAAAACTCCTGCACCTCAAAAAGAAATGGTGACCAAGATACAAAGACAGCCCACAATTGGGAAAGAATATTCACCCAATACCCATCTGATAATACCCAAAATGTACAAGGCACTGGTAGAACTTTACGATGCAAAAGAGACAAACCCCATTAGAAAATTGGGAGAAGAAATGAACATAAAGTTCCTCAAAGAAAAAAATTCAAATGCTGCTATGAACATAAAAGTAGGGGATGGTGTTTCTGCTGCGTATTTTTGGCTTCCCAGAGTAGATTCCCAGGAGTGGTATCGCTGGGTCAAATGGGAGTTCAATTTCTAGTCTTTGGAGGAAAGTCCATATTGTTTTCCAGAAAGGCTGTACCAGCCGGCATTCCCACCAACAATGGATGAGTGTCCCCTTTTTCCCACACCCACGCCAGCACTTGTTGTTCTTGTTCTTTTGAATGTGTGCCAGTCTCTGTGGTGTAAAGTGGTATCTCATTGTTGTTTTGATTTGCATCTCTCTGATGATTAGTGATGATGAGCATTTTTTCATATGTTTTTTGGCCATTCGAATTTCTTCCTTGCTGAAGTTTCTGTTCATTTCTTCTCCCCATTTTTTGATGGGGTTGTTTGTTTTCTTCTTGTAAAGTTCTACCAGTGCCTGATATATCCTGGATATTAACCCCTTATCGGATGTGTATTGGGTGAATATTCTTTCCCATTCTGTGGACTGCTTTTGTATCTTAGTCACTGTTTCTTTTGAGGTGCAGAAGCTTTTTAGTTTCATGTAGTCCCATATGTTTATCTTTTCTTCTAGTTGCTTTGTTAGTGATGTTTCATCTTTGAAGATGCCTTTAGCTTCAATGTCATGGAGGGTTTTTCCTATATTTTCTTCAATGTACTTTTATGGATTCAAGTCTGATATTGAGATCTTTAATCCATTTTGATCTGATTTTTTGTGCATGGTGTTGGACACAGGTCCAAATTCATTCTTTTACATGTCACTGCCCAGTTTTCCCAACACCACTTATTGAAGAGGCTTTCCCTTACTCCATTTTAAACTCGTTGCACCTTTATCAAAGATTAAATGATCATGCGTTTGAGGTTCGGTGTCAGGATACTCAATTCTATTCCATAGGTCCACGGGTCTGTTTTTATTCCAATACCATGCTGTTTTAATTACTACTGCCTTGTAGTACAGTTTGAAGTTGGGTAAGGTGATGCCTCCCATCTTCTTTTCCCGAGGATTGCTTTAGCTATCCTTGGGGGGTTATCGTTCCATACAAATTTCAGGATTGTTTGGTCAATTTCCTTGAAGAATGTCATGGGTATCCTTATAGGGATTGCATTGAATCTGTACAGAGCTCTAGGGAGTATTACCATTTTGACAATGTTGATTCTCCCCATCCATGAGCAGGGAATATGTTTCCCCATTTCCTTGTGTCCTCTTTTATCTCTTGGAGTAGTGTCTTGTAGTTTTCTTTATACAGGCAGCATTATTCACAATAGCCAGAATCTGGAAGCAACCAGAGTGCCCAAAAATCGATGACTGGATAAAAAGCTTTGGTACATCTACACAATGGAATACTATGCAGCTGTTAGGAAAAATGAAGTTATAAAATTTGCCTATAAATGGATGGACATGGAGAAGATTATGTTGAGCGAAATTAGCCAGGAAGGAGAGAGAACAGATACAGAATGACTGCATTTATCTGCATAACACTAAATATATAGGTACATATTATGATACCAATATCCAAGATCAAGTGAAACATATATCAGGAGGTCCTGTCAAAGGTGGAAATTATCACAAACGTGTGGGATTCAGGAGGCTAGGTAAGACAGAAATGGAACAGTGTGCTGACAATTGTTGAGGGTACTAATGCCAACCTAGAACTGAGCATTAGAGGCAAAAAGATACACATGACAACCCTTTAATGTATGTTCTGTAATTCATAGTCTGGAGGAAGGAAAAGAGAAAGAGAGAGAAATGGAAAAAAAATCAAGAACCTGCCATGGAGCAGGGCTGGGGGAGGGGAGGGGAACCGGGGATGTTGGTGGTGGGAGATGGGCACTGGTGGCGGGATGGGTGCTGCAACACTGTTTGACCAAAACCCAAATATGAACTTTTAATTGTATATCTTCGTAATTTTAAAAATAAAAAAAAATTAAAAAAAAAAAGAAAAAAAAATTCAAATGGTCAAAAGGTCTATAAAAAACGCTCTTCATCACTAGTTATTAGAGAGATGCAAATCAAAACAACAGTGAGATATTATCTCATATGCCAGAAATTGGTACGCATCCAAAAGAGCAAGAACAACCAGTTTTGGTGCTGATGCAGGGAGAAACGGACTCTCATCCACTGTTGGTGGGAATATCGACTGGTTCAGTCTTTTGGAAAGCAATTTGGACATTTCTCCAAAAACTAGAAATTCAGCTCACATTTGACACAGCCATACCATTTGACCCAGTCCTGGGAACATACCCTTGGGGTATGTTCAAAACATACAGCAGAACATACAGCAGAAACACCCAACTGCACCTCTATATTTATTGAAGCACTATTCACAATAGGCAGAATCTGGAAGCAACCTGAGTGCCAACAACAGATGACTGGATAAAAAAACTACATTGTGTACATTTACACAATGGAATACTATGCAGCTGTAGAAAAACTGAAAAGCGAAATGAAAATTTGCATATAATTGCATTGGCATGGAAAATATGCTGAGTGAAATTAGTCAGAAGGAAAAGAGCAAATATAGAATTACCACAGTCATTTGTGGGATACTCAGGTTTTATTATAAATCAATGGTGAAAAATTATAGTATTGACAAGTGTAGTACTGTATATGTCTTTCTATACTTCATAATTATTTGGTGGCATCAGGGATCAAACCCGAGTCTCATACATGCAAGGCATGTGCTTTTCTCTGGAATCACATTCACAACTCCCTATTGTTACTTATTATTTTTAAGTAAATTCAGTGGCAGTAGACTTTGGTAGCTAAATTTTGTGGGAGTTAAAAGTTCCATGGATTTGGGGGTTTGATCTGTTTCCCTAACCACAGGGGTCAACAGCTTAGCAAGGAAAATACTTTTGTGTTGCTTAGATTTTGAAAGCAAATAGCATTTTGAAGTCGTCCCCAGTATAACAATTCTCCAACTCCCCCATCTCCACAGAAAACCATGGCTATACTGTTGTGTCTGTTGGTTTGGTGATGGAATTCAGATAGTAGTTTCATTGATGTGATAGTTTTTTTCTATGCAATAAGAGGATGAATATGCTCATCTTGATGTTGTTTCCATTCTATGACTTTGTTTCCTTATTTTGGGGAAACATGATTTTATTTGTTTTTAATGATCTGAAAAAAGTGAGAATGATGCAAGAGAAGTGCTGACTTAGGTTTAGCAGAAGCACTTTCTTATAGAAGTGCTATTTTTTAATGGTTAGTGCCTCATTAGCTTTCAAATCACCTGATCTCTTCAATTTAGTGTTACCTCCAAAGAGACAAGGTCCATGGCTCATAAAAAGGTGACTTGCAGATTAAGTCTTTGTGCTCAGCTCCTGCGTGTTTCCTGATTTCCTATTTCTTACAAGATTACTCACCTCCAGAAATGGATTATCAACAATTGCTATACTAATCTATGTAGTTTCCCATTGCTTCCATAACAGATTACCAGCAGTTTCATGACTTAAACAACACAGAATTGTAATGTTCTAGTTCTGTAGGTTAGAAATATGATAGGAGGGGCTGGAGTGATAGTGTAGCAGGTAGGGCATTACTCTAGAGTCTGATCCGATCCTTGGTATCTCAAATAGTCCCCTGAGCACTGCCAGGAGTGCAGTCAGTAGTAAGCCTTGAACACACCAGGTGTGGTGCTGGAGTGCAGTACTGAGTGCAGTTAGTAGTAAACCTGAGCACCACTAGGTATGACCACAAAATAAAAAAACAAAATAAAAAAAGAAATACGATGAGTATCCTCCATATCAAGATGTGTGTGTGTGTGTGTGTGTGTGTGTGTGTGCGTGTGAGGCGTACAAAGCGCGCTTGTAGTGAGGGGGGGGCGTTTGTCTAGGCATTCCAGTTACCTTTAGACAATTTTAAAATAAATCAACCAATCTGTTGCCAACAGTTCTATGAACTTTCGTACTGCTAAGAGGGATATAGTTCCACTACCTGGTAATGGATCTTTCTGAACTCCCTTCCCAGCACTGGCCTCTCCTGTACCAGGGCTAGTTTCCCTAACAAGCAGAGGTACATTGGATTGTACCCATTTACAAAGAATCACTTTTTTTTTCTGCTTTTTTTTAATTCTAGCTATCATTCAGTCTCTCCCCAGCCTCTAGAACTTTCCAATTGTTCCTTTCATTTTTTTGTTCACAATTTTCAAATGAGCTCTGTGCTGACCCATTTATTTTGGCAACCTTTGATGGTCTATTTTACATTATTAATGTGTATGTGTTTGTGTCTATCTTTTATCCTGAATTAAACTTCCAGGTTGATGGAGGAAAACTATGTACTCCACAGAATCTCATTTTATTGATGGGTGACAAGGAAGATATGTGCTCTATATAGTTTAGAATCTTTTAAAGTATCTCTTGAATGAATGATGCCCTGGTTTCTTTTTAAACTAGATTTTAACTGTTTAGTACCCACTGTATTATTAGATAATGAAAGCACACAGTTTTCTGCAAATGAATAAAGGATCATGTAGAAGTGAAATGTTTTCTTTGAAATAGTAGTGTACCTTCTGCCTTTGTTTAAAATTAAAGTTTAAGTCTGGAGTGTGCAGACTTTTTTGATTTTCTTGTTACTTGGCACCAAAAAACACAGCCTTTTGTTTTTTATTTATTAAATTTGTCTAATTTCCTTCCTCCCCTCCCCATTCCCTTGCCCACAAGTCTATTCTTGACTCTTACCGATTTCAACTGCTTTTTACGGCAGAATTCCACCAAAGCCCCACTCAAGAGATCGAATGTTGAGAAAGTGACCAATGTGCAGATCCTGGTGGCTGTTTGGAATCCTCTTGGTCATGGCCTTGGTGAGCTCTGTGGGGGCCTGGTACTGGAACGGGTCTCAAGGCGGAAAGAACTGGTACATCAAGAAGATGGGTAAGTGCTAGCATGGACGAAGACAAAACCATCTGTGGAGAACCCTTCCAAGTACACTTTTGGGTGGCAGCCGTGCCATCCTCTCTTCTCAGTGACACAGAACACAAACCTTTCAGGGGTAGCAGAAAGACTAGAATTTGTGGGCAAGTGACATGCAGGGCTCCATTCCATAATTTAAATTGGGTTTTTTTTTCCTTTTAATTTTTGAGTTATTTTCTCATGGTTGTTTTTTAGGGCTTATAATGTAGATCTTACTTTCTCAGTGTCTACTTTAGCTTTTTTTTGTGGTGCTATGACTGGCAGTGCTCAGGATTTACTCCTGGTTCTATGCTCATGGATCACTCCTTGCTGTCCTGGGGGATTGAAACTAGGTTGGCCTTGTGCAAAAGCAAGTGTATGATCTCCCTGGTCTCTGTGCAAAGTGACTGCATGATCTCTCTGGTCTCTGGTAGTACTTTATATTCATGCAAACTTGCCATTGGCATTTCCCTTTTCCCCTTCTTACCAGCTTCTGTCTTTGTTCAGCTTCACAGGATTTGTTTTGTTTTGCCTGACCTTTCCTGCAGGTGGAAGAGTTCCTCTTTCTTTCTTCCCTGTCTGTATCTCTCCCATTTCTGGAGACATTCTTGGGGTCTCTTTAGCCTTTGGTATGATTGTCCCTGAATGTGCTCTACTTATTCATATTATCTGTGATACTTCTTTGGGCCTACCTTCAGAGCATGGACATTTAAATTTCTTTTTTGGCAGCTATTCGTGAATTTGTGTTATATATCAGGGGCTATGATTAACTATTGGTACTTGGAGATCCTACTTAGCGATGGCTCAAAATGATAGGAGGACAAGATAAAGATCATTTGTCAGGATGAAAAGATTCAATGGAGACCATGGAGGTTTGAGTGAAGAGAAAATGGAGGTAGAAGAATATAAGTACTTGTTAGCCAGCTATCAAGTACCCTGATCTTTTCCAGCACTTTATCTCTCCATCACAAATACCTTCCAAACTCTGAATCTAAACTAAATTGCGTTGGACTCAATTTCTTGTAGGAAAAGTCAGCAACTGTAGTTTGGAAGCCGTTATAAATCCTCATTTCCCATTCTGGCCCTTTGCCATTTTGATTCTACTTCTACAGTGGTATCTTTATAATGCTAGTCTCACCCCTTAGTCTCTGCAGCTCCTTCCCCACCTCTTACTAAGTGATGGAGCTCTTAGTCGCTTCTTACTTATCTTGAATATGATCCTCACCAGTAAAGCATTTACCCACCCATGCCCACAGTTGCACCTTCTCCCTCCAAACTTCACGTCCTGACCAAGAGGGCTTGCCTTTTGCTTTGATCTCCATGCCCTGGAACTTGTTCCCTCAATAAATAGATGCAGGACTTGTCTACCCCCCTGTCTTCCATACTATCTATTCAGATTCCTTCAGTTCATCCCACCCTTTGGAGTGTTCCCCAACCCCTGCACCTCAGTGAGGTTTCAGAAGCTTCTTAAAACCATTCATTGCCTCTCTTATGCCTCTTTTTTCCCTGTCTGCCTTCCAGAACTAGTCTTAAACTTCGCTCTTCTTCACTGTCTTCCCATGGTGCAACCCCACCTTCCCATTGGTCCATTTGTCATGTGTCTGCAGTACTTTGCGAACTCCTGTCTAAATAGCTGTGATCTGCCACCCAGCCAGAGAGGGGCACCCTTCCCATCTCCTAACCTCCTTGCAGAAGCCAAGATCTTTATCTTTGGGAAAATAGTCAGAATCATGAAATACAAGGAAACTGGAGTCAGTGACTAGAGCTACAGAAAGAACTCTTTTTTTTTCCCCCACAGAAAACAAGCTCTAATAACTTTGGATACAACTTATTGACATTCATCATCTTATACAACAATCTTATTCCCATCAGCCTGCTGGTAACTCTAGAGGTTGTGAAATATACTCAAGCTCTTTTTATAAACTGGGTGAGTATCCTGGCAGAGTTGTGGCTACTCGAAACGTTGTCAACCCCTATTGTCTAATAGTCTCATTGAAATCTTAGTAAAAACTCAAGAAAGGAAGAGTTTGGTTCATGACCTACATAGGGAGTTAAACTAAAGAAATATCAGCCCATGTTTTTAATATTCTCTTAGAGTCTTAGTCATTCAGAGAGAGTCTAGGTAAAGGGAAAGTATGATCTACGACCCAGTTCGCACTCAACAGTCAGCAGAAATTCCGAAGGTGCCTCTCAGTCACCTCCTGAAGCTTGTTCATGGCATTTCACCTTCCCGATATATGAGATGGATCCATATGTACAGATGGAGTTATTCTAAGGGCTCTTGGAAGGATTTAGTGAGGTTACAGAGACAAAATGCTCCAGAGATGCATTTGTTTTGGTGAGCAAGGATGATACAGCCACAGCAGCTCTTCATGCCTTTGAGGGCCAGTGCTGAGACAGGTGAGCTAGGTGTGTGTTCTTCAGGGTTCCTTAAGTATCAGATCTCATACTGACAGCACCTTGGATTCTATTCTCAGAGTGGAAGGGCAAGTGCTAGGGAAGTGTTTGGCTGGTCAGCACTGGCCTTCAGCAGTCAGTGACTGTAGTCTGGATACTTTCCTGTGCATCTTATATGAGAGTCTCAACAATCCTGAGCAATTAGCTAAGCTACTAAGTGAGTTCGACTAGGTCACAAAGATCATCTTGAAACCAAATCTTCTGTATGTAACTGTCATATT
>JAJIBD010032547.1:0-18655 GCA_021461705.1 Cryptotis parvus | reverse complement strand
ATATCAAGGTCTTAATAATACAGCTTACACAGCTAGTAAGAGGTCTGAGGTTTTTTATGTGGCTGACAAGTTTTCTCCCAGCACCACTTGTTACAGAGAGACTTTCCTTGCTCCACTTTACACCTTTTTTTCTTTGCTTCTTTGTTAAACATCCCTGTGCTTGGAGGATCTGTTTCTGGATTCTTTCAATTCTATCCCATTAATCTACAACTGTCTTTATTCTGTACCATGTTTTTTTTTAATTGACTACAGCTTGCAATATAGTCAGTGTTATCAGTGTGATGCTTCCATCTTTCCTTCAGATCTATTTGGACATTGGTGGTGGTGGTGGTGGTGGTAAGCACCTGAATGAATTTCTGGGAGGTTTTGATCTATTTAATCCAAATAAATCATATCCTTATAGCGATCGCAATTGAATTTCTATAATGCTTTGGGGGAGTATTGCTGTTTTGGACAATGTTAATCCTCTCCTAATCCATGAGACCAGGTATATTTAAATTTTCTTGTGTCCTCCCTGCTTTTCTTTTAGTAGTAGTTTTATAGTTTTTCTTTAGCAGATTTCTTCTAAGTATCTTTTGTTAAGTTGGAATCTTAGGTACTTGATTTTCCGAGACTCCATTGTGAATGGTATTGTTTGTCACCTCTTTTCATGCTTACAGAAAAATCATATATGTTGACTTTTTAGCTTATTATTTTGCTATACAAGTCTGCTGCTTTGTATTTTCTTTTATGAGAGGGTGTTGTTAGGATTTAGATTTAAAATTAATTACACATAGAGACATCTTTTATTTTTTTTTAAATACTTTAGTCTTACTTTAACTACTGACTATTATAGGGGAAGATAATTTATGTTAGAATGGGAGTAACTATCACACTATTTTTTTAAATATACAAATACTTTTTTTCAAATGTCCCATAGTTACATAAGAAATTGTATACAGAAGCCTTGGAGGAACAAAAATTTGTCGTGAGGGTCGGTTTATATTCAATGTGGTATGTCTTTGCTCAGACGGGGCCGCCCCTGCCGGCCTGGGTCTGATCTCGCATCCTATATAACCCTGAGCACCGCTAGAGAATTTTGAGGTACAGAGAAACCCTGAGTTACTGCTGGGTGGTACCCAAAAAGCAAAAAAAAAATTTGTTGTGAATCTGATGAACCTAATAAAAGATATAATGCTGTATGGAGAGAGAATGAAAGGGGAAGGACATTTTTGTCATTGAAAATACAAAAGCAAGAGAATATTTCAGGCACATGGAAAAAGTGTGATAATAGACGGTCAAATTAGGAGTATTTTGAAGGATGGGGTTCATTCCAGGTGTACTGATCATGATACATCGTGGGTGGGTATATCAGGAGGACACATTAAACATTTGCTATCCAAGTTTAGAAAAGGGTTCTGTGCAATTGACTTGGTGACTTGGTAGCTTTGCAAAATTTTAAGCATCAGAAATCAGACTTAATTCTACACTTATTGTAGTAGAGTTTCCTATCTAATTATCTCAATTTCCTTAATCTATGTTTGAATGTTTGTTATTTTCTCTTAAATTTTGCTCTTAGGGTCACGGGGGTAGTATATAAACATAATACAGTTTAGTAAAGTCACCATTTAATATCAACTTCTTATATCTAATGCATTAAATTGTTAACAGCTCAATTCTATCCTTAACCATAAAATTGGCTATTTTGACATTTTCATCATCTCCTACCTACTCTTTGGTGACCTGGTGCTTGAAAATCTGATTTATAATTTAAAATTTTATTTTTGTTTTATTTCATCATTCATTAGTTTCTTTATTTATCTCTATATAAATTAAATAATACTCTTATTCATCTCTCCTCTAAAATCATTAAACA
The DNA here is from genome assembly GCA_021461705.1 of Cryptotis parvus. Taxonomy (NCBI): domain Eukaryota; kingdom Metazoa; phylum Chordata; class Mammalia; order Eulipotyphla; family Soricidae; genus Cryptotis; species Cryptotis parvus. The sequence continues at coordinate 16,800 of JAJIBD010032547.1, read as the reverse complement.
TAACATAGCTCTGAGCCTATTCCAAAGATTTACTAATGGCAGAGTTTCACCTTTTCTTAGAGTGTAGGGGCTTCGTTGAACCCAGAGGCCTCTACGAGGTAAGCATTGAGCTGTATCCCTGGCCCTGCATCATCATTTAAGAAAACTTAAGGCCGTCATGTTCCGGGGTCAGGCATATATACTTCGCAACCACTATTTTATATAAATGCATTTAATTTAAACACTGTGGTTTTGCAAATTTGTTAATAGTTGAATTTTAGGCATATAACATTTTAACACCAACCATGACTACCATCAGCCTCTCCACCAGTGTTCCACTCTATCCCCAGCCCCTACTACACCAATTCTAATCCCGCTGTCACCGTGATTAACACTTACAAGGTCTGGAGGCTGTAGCGAACCCATGTTTTCAGTGTTCATAATGAGCTAGCCCACCAATGATGACTTTAGGCACTTTAGGTTGTCTCTAAGTCCTGGCTGCTTGCCAGAGTCATGCCAGAACACACAAGTATTCACCTCATGAATACTTTAGTACTCACTGTTATTCACTGTATATCAGTGAATTCTCAGTTTTAATTTGGAGATATAGCCATTTGCTTCTGCTCATGCTGGCCCGTTTACATTTCTAATTTAACTGTACAAGGCCCTTTCAATTGACAAAGTTTGAATTACTTTTAACATTTCACTGATAGGTATAAAACTGATGCAGTTATTTTCCTTCATCACAGGCAGCCACAAGCAGTGTGCTGACATTTCTACTCTCGATTCTTGTAAGGAGTAGATTAGGAGCTAAGAAGGCCTTTCCTTTTAGCTATTTTATAGGTAAGAGGTTTCCTTGTTTATGATTCCAAATTTTTAGTTATTTTGAAAATGAAAAATTTTTGGAAAAGTTTGCTTGAACTGAATAAATAAATAAAATTTTTCTTCTTTTTTGAGCCTACTGTTTGGTATAAGATTAAAAGGGGACAGATCCCATGACAACTCAGTTACCAAAAGCAGCACGAAAAATGGCTCGGGGTTAGTTTTGACACCTATTCAAAACACATAGAAACAAGTTGGCCAAAAATTTAAAAAACTTTAGAAGGCATGGGAATTTTTAAATGGGGATATTGTTTTGGTGTGCTCCAGAGATGGAACCTGAACACAAAAAAAGTAAGTGCAAGAACCAAATTTTATTTTGTAAGAGAGAGTTTAACTCTTGCCAACTCTCTTGGTTTCTAAGCAAATTCAGATGTATATTCTACAGGAAGAGATGGCTGACCCTGGTGCTAAAGACTATTGTATTTCTAACAATTGCAGGCATCAAAGACTATAGAAGGATTATAAGTTTTTGCTTTGCTACATAAAATATCAGCATTTGAGAACATATTTATGGTTTTGATTTTATTTCTTAAACACAGAAAATTGTTCTGTAGCTTTTAACTGGGTTTCTCCAGGTCTATGATGTTATTTTGGGAAAGTGATCATGGCAAACTGTCTGAATTTCTATCCAATGCCAAAATTAGTTCAAACTGTGGCCTTCTAATATTAGGTCTCTGGACTCACTTTGAGTTCTTTTTCTCAAACTTGATACCTTTTATATATCTCTGTTGAGCTTGTGAATTTACGTAAATGTAATGTTGTACTGTAGCTAGGAAATGGTGAACATTCCCTTATTCTTCTTTAAGTGCATCTTCAAGATCACTGGGCACAATAAATATTCATTTCTGCTTGCACTTTCTCTTCTCTGTACTTCTATTTTACTTCCATCCCACCAACTTCGTCTCTCCCTCATCTTCCTTACCCTTTGCACCTCTGTCTCTGCCCTCTCTTTACACACCAACAAGCCAATTTCAATAACTAATGTAGGTTAATGATTGTGATAAAATAAATGGAGTTATCAGCCTCCTCATCAACTTTATATTGCCAGTAAAAAGAACTCATGTTATTTGATTTCTTTCTTTCTTTCTTTTTCCTTTCTTTCTTTCTTCTTTCTTTCTTCTTTCTTTCTTCTTCTTTCTTTCTTTTCTTCTTTCTTTCTTTCTTTCTTTCTTCTCTTTTCTTTCTTTCTTCTTTCTTTTTCTTTCTTTCTTCTTCTTTCTTTTCTTTCTTTTCTTCTTCTTTCTTCTTCTCTCTTTCTCTTCTTTCTTTCTTTCTTCTTTCTTCTTTTCTTTCTTCTCTTCTTCTTCTTTTCTTTTCTTCTTTCTTTCTTTCTTTCTCTCTTTCTCTCTCTTGCTCTCTCTTCTTTCTCTCTCTCTTCTTTCTTCTTCTTTTTCTTTCTGTTATTTACTCCTGACAAGTGCCTGAGGACCATATGGTATGCCAGCTTGAACCTGGGTCCACTGCATGCAAGGCAAATGTCTCAATCTACTAATTGCACTATCACTCCAACTCCTAAGTTATTTAAATTATGATATGAAATAATTATTTTAGTTTGATTGAAAACAGAAGTAAAAAGTTTTATACTCAAAGTACTTATTGGGTTATTAGAACCAAATACTAAGTTGAGGTAGACAGTCTTTTGCCATTGTGTCATTCCTTAAATGCAATCTGTCACACCGACTGACTAATACCGAATTTTGCAGTGTTCCTTCACGCGTTTCTACCCCGTATTTTCCTCTTTTTCCATTTATTTGGACAAATATTGAAGCTACTCATTAGAAACTTTTTGATCTAACATCTATTTTCCTTTCTACACAGAAGGTCATAAGGCAGACAATGCTGTTAATAAAAAGAAACAATAGGTAAGAAACCAAGATGAACCATTTTCCTATTATAAAACTTAGAATAACATCAAAGAAAGAATGTATATCATAGCTATAATAATTTGAGTTTCCATGTTGGGAAAAAGTAAGATATAAAATAGCCTAGAGAAATAACAAAAACAATTTAATAAAATATTAGCATCAGGTACTAAGATTGAATGGGATTTATCAGAATTTAGAAAAGGCATAATTTTTGGAGGGTAACATATTTTAAAATCATAGAAAGTTCAAGCATTAACATTCTCTCTCTGTTTTCCTGGCACTGCTTTCTAGAATTTTCATAGGAACCGTTATCAGATGTTTTATTTTACCTTGGTTATCAGCAACATTAACCAATGCATTTTCCCCCATTTTTTTAGTGTTAAGAAATGGTATGTGGCAGACCATTATGTGGAAAGAGGTAAACTAATTTAAGGGTAAACCAGATATTAGCTTGTAGACTTGAAGTTGTTGGGTGATATTGATTAGAGTTAAATATACATGATACTGATAATATCCTTTCCTGGTTCTTCTCCACTGTGACATTTCAACAGGTTTTCTTAGAAACAGTGCATTTTTAGTTCTTCATCTTCTGAAGGTATTCACTTGTCCCTACAGGTGGGACACACATCTTATTAATTATAAAATATTTCTAAACCCCCACATGTTTTCATTTTCTGAGTTCCAAAGTAGGAACACATTGCTTGGTCTTCTGTAATTTTGTTACTTCGTTATTCAATAAACGCAAAGAAGTGTAGATTCTTCTCACATTTTTGCGGAAAGAGTTTTGATTCATGGTATCTTTAGGTGTGAAGTGCTGGAGCAGAAACAAACTCGTTGGATTCTTCGTTTTCACTGTTGGTATGCTGTTATACTGCAGTAATTTCTAAGCTTCATATAATTTCATTTGCACACCAGGAATCACCTTGGTGGTGCTAGAGACCATGGCGGATATGGGATCAACTCGTTGAGCGCATGCAAGGTAATCACACCTAAGTTTATATTTGTCTCCAGCCCTGCTTAGTCTAAAGCAGGGTGATAAGTATGTATCTGACAAAGATGCTTAAATTAGTCTGCACACATATGATTTCAACACATTCCTGAAGAGTGTGTCTTGGAGGGCTTAGAAATGCTGTGGATATTTTCTTTGGTCTTGTTTGGTCTTTGGGAGAACCAAAGATTGGTGGTGCTAAAGACTTATCCTCTTACTCTTCACCTTCCAGGGATCAGTCCTTGCGGATCTTGGGGAACAAAAAGGAAGCTAGAGATCAAACCAGGCCAACGTATGTCTCAAGGTACACATTACCACATGCCTGGACCCCATCGTTCCAGATTCGGTTTATACAAGAAATTTAGAAAGTAATTTGTTGGGCCATATGTGAGATTTGCGGCCTGTATTGAACCCACCTAGAATACTGAAATATGAGTGGAATTGTTAAAATGTAGATAAAATAGTGGGGAATGAATAGTATGTCTTAAATATGGTGTTTCTCTCTACAAGCTGCTGGGGAAAAGTGTGCAATTCCTTTGAAGGATGAGCGGAGTAAAACGATTTTCAGCCAGAAATGCTCACCAAGTTCTGTGAAGTGTTTGAGACCTTGGGTGGTCAGGAGGCCAGAGATCCTAAGTCGGTCAGATATCAAGGACAGAATGCAGGAGGAGCATAAGGAGGCCTGCAACAGCCAGAGGTGTGCAGGCGCAGGAGGATTATTCTTCCGAGGTTCCGCAAGCACCGTAAAACTAACGCTGGAGCAAACTCCAGATGCTTAAATGATGAGGGTGTTGGGTCATAGAGGACCACCAACAGCAGTGGGACTGACTTTGATGAGGACTTAGAAATTTTAAAGTTTTGAATTTTCTGCTGGGTCTGAAAATTAAAGTAGTTCAGCCATCCGCAGATATGTTTCAGGGATCCAGGCAGTTTATACTCATCTGAGCAGAGTTCTCCTGTATGAGACTGGGGAGGTGTTAGCGTTTTCTCAGCCTATGCCTTGCATGCTAGCCCTGCTGATCCCAGCAGTAATCTAGAACACCAAAGGTGCCCCAGCACTCATAAGGTCAAGGAGAAAACTGCATCTCAGTCCTGCATTGAAACCAGGTCACTCGCTGACACCGTGGATAGTGTTTCCTCCTGGGAAGATTTTCATGCCGATTCCCATTTGTGGTATTTTAAGCACTCAGACACCTAGGCAACACTCTACTTATAAAACTATTGTAAAACCAAGTTCGAGTAGTTTCATGTACATAATAAACTTTAGCACTTTATTAATGAGATTTAAATATTTAAATATTCAGATATTAAAATGGGAGAGATTTAATTTTCCTTGTCCTCCTACTTTGAGCCAAAATCTATTGCTTTGTTTTTAAAACATGATCAATTTTCCTGTCTACATTTTTAAAAGCTAATTGCCTTGATTTTTCTATGTAAGTAAAGTATGCATATAAAAATATTTTTACTTTAAAAAAGTTTGGCACTGATACCGATATACTAAATTATTGATATTTTCGTATTTGTTATGCCACACAACTGAATACAATTATAGACCCTATTCCCACAGATGTAATGGCTTGAGGCTCTTTATGTTCCGCAAGTAGATGTCCTTGGGCTCTACTAACATAGAGACAGAATATGGAGATGTTACTGGTGCCTGCTATAAATCGATGATGAAAGAGGGTTAGTGATAAGTTGACAGTGATTTAAATTTTTTAGTTTAGCCACACCTAGCTGGGGTCAGGAGTCACTAATGGATCTGTGCCTTGTGAATCTCACCTGAGGAATCTCTCCTGTGGGGTGTGCCAGGATTGAACCTAATATATGTTTGCAAGGTAGATATTCTGCCTAGTTGCAATATCCCTCCAGCCTTTCTTTAGTTTTTTCTAGTTGCTGGGTTGTTAAAACAGATATGTAGCATTTTACTATTTTGATTTTATGAAAGACATCTTTATTTGAAATATATTTTACATGCTCTTTCTATTTTTTGAATGTTAATGGCTGCTATAGAGTCCTGAATTGCAGTTTCTTACCATTTAACATGTAACATATAATTTGAACTTTGCCATCTGTCCAGTTTTGTGCCCAATTTGGTGAGTTCCACAAGATACAAATATCTTTTCACAAACCTTCACCAGTTTAATATTAAAACAGTATCTGCTAGCACCATTCTTCCAGCTTAGTACTTATCTAATAGTCTTCATAGGGTGATAGTATTTGAACAACATATATATATAGAACAACCATTGATTGACCATACTGGGTTTGAGTCTCTTGATTTCTTGTAGGGAGAATAGCAACATGGTCTGGAACAGATTTTAGATCCCAGGTGCCCATGTTTGAGCTTGCTAGTGTACTAGAATTGACCTTCTCCTGGTACCATCAGGAAATTGGGCACCAGATATACTCACCAGGCTCTCATAGTGGTGTAGAGGATCTTCACTGCACATGTCCGTCAGGTCCTGCGTTTACCTCAGTTTATTTCAGTAACTGGAAGTCAGCAGGGTTATCACCATCTCACCGGTGAGTCATGGAATTTAGAGGCAGGGGAAGAGCTAATGGCCTCGGGCTGTAAGGCTGATTTATGCAGAGCTCATGATCTGGAAGGTCTGCATCCTATTCAGCTTGGTAATTTAGCGTGATGTGATTTAAAGGGTTTGCAGTCCCATGGCCAGTGCCATCATTGACTGAAGGAATATCCAAGGCTTGGCACCTTCTATCTGGTGAAGATTATCTCTCAAGGTGGTGTCTGATTTTTCTCTGTTTTTTTTGACTGGAAGTTTTGAAGTCTCAAGGATCTTCTCTGTTTTGTGTAGTCTGTTTTTGGGGAATGTTTTATTTTTTTTTTGTAATTTTTTCTCTTCAGTTCTTATGGAAGTGTCGTGATTTGTACCCCCCCATAGAAATGAGTTTATGTATATTGTATTTTAATACTCACCATCCACAAGAGTGTTCCATTACTCCACCAGTATCCCCTCCCAGCCACCTTCTCTACCCTGTCTTAGTAAGCTCAGCTTTGCAAATCAAATCTGAGGATTTGGGCTATTTGTTGCCCTTACTAAATTTCATTTTATCCCTTGAGCCAGAGACCACTGTGTGCTTGTTTCTGTCCTCAGAAATGACTTCACTTAAAGTACAATGTTCATTAGCAAGTAAATCTGCAGCCAGTCGTATCTCTTTCTCTCTCAGCTGAGTAATATTCCATTGTGTAAAAAAACAAAAATTACAGCTATCCCACCATCTGTTTCTGAACACTTGGGCTGGTAGGAACTTTAGATATAACAGTCAACAGTGAATTTAAAGTTCTTTAATTAGCAGTCTGCTAGATTGCTCAATTTTGAACTTGTTTCTTCCACTCAAAGACTGTGTATTTTGTCACATTATCTTATGATGAACCCACTTCCCACGGTAAAATGGAGAAAATTTGTATTTGAGTTCTCCATTCTTCATGAAAATAGTTCTCCATCTTCAATGAAAATCATGAGATTTGTTCTAAGCTGACTCACCCATAGATGAGAAAGGTAAAGCACCAGCATCTGTATAACTTGCTGCTGATTCTATATTGAGTATTGAATCCTGAGGGGTTCGCATTATAGCAGGTATTCCCATCCTCCTCCGTTTGGAGCAGGAGACAGTGAAATGGTTCACTGTAAATAGATACAGCCATTAGGAAATAACTGCCTGAGAGCAGTTTTGGACTGTCTTTCTACTCTTATTTTCTTCTCTAACCATTTGCTTCATTCATAGCATCAGTGAAAATTAGGCAATATTACCATTTGACTGATACCAAAATGCCTTTAGTTCTTACTTCAAGAAAATAGTTTGGTTTCTCTGTCTTAACCTCGTAAATTATGAAGAGTAGTATTCTTCTTTTTGGGATTTAACCTCCTTATTGCTGGTTTTCTTTCGGATGTTTCTTTGTCCTTGTCCCCTGTATTTTAGGTAGCCGGGGGAGAGATTAAGAAGGTCAGCTAATGGGCAGCATCTCCCAGTAGATATGATCCTACTAAGGCTTCCAGGTCAGCTAAAGAGACGGGTAATGATTTGAAGAATGCTAATAGAATAACAACCAAATTGAGTGGTGGCAATGGGACTGCCCTAGCCATTCTCAACGGACCCTATGGTCACTGTCTTGCAACAGCCTGTTCGTCATTTACACAACAAAAGCACTTCCTTTTTTCTTTAATTCTAACATTTTTCACTCCATTTTACCAACTTGACATGAATTAATTCCTTCAGTCTTAGTAACTGTCTTGGATATTCCTCTATTTATAAGGAGCTACCTAGGAAGCAAGGGCATAGCCATTCTAGTAACACAGTTTGCTGTAGGCAGAGATCCTAAGCTTCCTATAGTTTTCATTTGTCAGGGTTTCCTTCTATATTCCAGGGCCTTCTAAGATTAGGAAGGTATTCAGATTTTTTCTATGTGCCTAAGAGTTGCAGAAGGTATGCCTCCAACTTTAGTCTCACAATTGTCCCATTTTCCCAAGTATCACTGTTGTGTTTAATAGTTCTTATATTAAAAGTAGTAGTATAAACTTATAGTGTCTAAATAATAGACAGTCTGATAACTTTCATTTCTGGGATCTATGAAAACATAGGTCAAAGAGAAAAAGGTCCAATAGGTTAGAATAAACTGATTCTGAGTTACAAATCAAACTAAAAACTGTTAAAATTAAAATGTTTGCATTACTGTGTGGTAGGGAGTCATAGATATCTACACTGCTTGCAGTGTTTTTTTTTGAACAAACTTGATTATTCTTTGTATCTAAAGACCAGCAGAACTTTTTTGTTTGAGGATGAAAGGCTTCAAAAATAAAAGCCCCAGGGCTTGTAGGAGTGGTAAGGGCACCAGCATCCTGGGGCTAGATCTCTTTTTCTTCCTTTAATTGCGAGCAAAGAACAGAGAAACGCTTAGAAATGGTGAAACAGGCATCACCTAATAGTCTGGGGTGTGGGTTTTAAAAGCAGACTCCAACAGAGTCACAAATAGAAACCTGGGTTGTCTTAATATTATACCATTGTGTTGAGCTGCAGCAGAAAAGTATTTTTTCAGTATGCTCATTTAGGTTTGGCTTTTTCTTTGTGCCATTTAGTCTTAGAATTCAGTTATCCCCAAGCCTCCTCAGTATCCCTTACTGAACGTATGAGAAAGTTGAGATGCAGAGATACTTGAATACATTTGTTATTATATAGCCAAAACGGCAGAACTAGAAAATTGTAAACTAGATGGTGGGCTACAAGTCCTCAAACCACTGGCATGTGCCACTAATGAAGATAAGAAGCAGACACAATATCTTATTTATTCTTGGGATTTATGTTTTAATTAAATTGGGGCTTTATTGTGTGTTTTACCCATTTGTCTAGTGAAAGGTACAGTATGGGAAAATTTTGACTAACCTCTCTCTGACTATGTGTTTTTCTTTCAAAAAATGAGATTTATGCTGGTCCTAGCTCATGAATCGTATTATGGAAGATTTTAGACATTGCAGATCTTTAGTATCAAATGAAACATTATGGCTGGGCTTGGCTGGATTGCCTCAACCCAACAAATACAGCCTCACTCTTTGGTCATCCTGTTTCTTCCTTTTCCTGACTCCAGACCTCCTGATGGAGCCTATAGGTCTGATCCTAGGCAGCATCTTCGCCAGTGGGGAGTCATGAGGGTGCAGTTTTCTAATTTATCCCTACTATTAAAGGGTATGTTTAGAAAGATCTAAAAGCAGATATAATTCTCCAAAGATAGATCTAGTAATTTGAATGTGGAGGAACACAAACTTTCTGTTTTTTTTTATTTCTCTCTCCTCTGTAGTGAACCTCAAGCAATGTAAGAGGTTGAAACAGCTAACTAGATGGGGAGACGAACCTAAATTAGTCTTGTGCAAAGTCATCTTCATTACTCGTTATCATAAAGCCAAATGAAAATCTCGTCCTCTACTGGTTACAGCTTAATAGGAGATTATTTGTTAACTCCAAATAGAGTGTGTAGAAAGAATATGTTTTGTTAGTGAAGCGCAATTCCATTGAGGAGTACAGGAGGTAAGGTGGGAGAGGTTTGTGTATGTGTATAGGAAAAAGCATCATACCAAAACTAGAAATTTTATTTTTTAATGTTTGAAATTTTTTTATTGACTAAGTTGTACCTAAACATAAATTTCCAGGTGACAATTGTTATAAACACAACTCGTATATATATATTACTAGGTCTACAAAACTGAGAGGTCAAATTCTAATATAGTTACTGTGTTGTCGAGTCTTTAGTGGGCAGTAGAGAGAAGTCTTTATTAATAAGAATTTCTATTTTAGTGGAGGTGCAGGTAGACAGCTTTGGATACTTTAGAAAATATTACTGTTGTTTTAAACAATTTTTAGTTCCAGGGATCAGGATAATACTCACAAAATTTCAAGATCTGTAAGTATGTTATTTGTAACATGAATTAACTAGAGATGAAGATATCTCGATATTTTTAGTTTTGGGAAGGCATCTTGCAATGCTTATGTGGTCTTCCTGGCTCTAAGGTCTGACATCACTTCTCAGAAAAAGCCTCTCTGTGGACTTTATGGATCTTCTGGGATCTGACTTCTGGTTGTCTGTATGCAAGGAAAATGCCTCACCCATTGTACTTATCACTGTGGACACAAAAGTATTTTGATAGAATGAAAGAGAAGTGATTTCCACACAAATATTTTGCTACACAAAGTTAAAAACTGATACTATGTCCATTTCTTCCTCATATTAGACTTTTGACTTGGACCTTTTTACATTTAAGAAACAGTTATTGGTATACAACACCTATGCCAAAGAGGATACTTTAGTCTGCTAGCAGAGGCGATCATCATTATTTAAATTAAAAGGTCTAATAATTTGATTACCACCATTATCTATCCATGAAGTTTATAGTTTGGTGGTGGGTATTCCTAAATAATCATTGCATTTTTTCGGAAACTTTCTCACATTGGGCTGCAATGGTCAACTTTTGGGGTCAGAAGACAGGAGTTGATTGATCTCCTTAGCCCTTATCCCCTAAGATTCTATTTTTTTCAATTCTTTTTCAACTAATAATGGGGGAAGGAACACCACCCTTAACCTGTTGTTCTCTCTTCCCGCGCCACCTTGTTTATCGCTTTAGGTCTGAGTCTCAATCACTTGATAGATGCAACAAGGGCATTGATGAAGTTATCTGGAATGATAGAGTGCAGCGCTTCCAACCACCTATACGACTTCACTGGAAACTAAACTTAGATGGGAAGAGAGGTACCATTTTTCCATTCTTCACTAATATTTCAAAAGACCAGACTGGTAATTACTAGAGGGTCGAAGGCACTTGAGATTTCTGGATTATCCATGAGACATTTTATAGAAGAAGCAAACTACTGAAGAGTAGCCAGAGAATCTCTTCTTTCTTTTGAGCCGTTATTTCCATTCAAAATGTCCTGGCGGTGCAATAAGAACTGATTTTGGTCAAGAGCTGGGGCTTGAAAGATGAGGGGCTTCCATCATCTGTTTTTAGTTACATTTATCACCTATCAAGGAGGGAGGGTCTTGACCTGTACAAAACTTGTTTTTGTATGTAAAGATTTTGTTTCCATTTTATTTAATTTTTTTTTTACTTTTTAGTTCATAACCAAAAATGCTTGGGTTACTCCTGGTCAAATAATGTGAATTACCCTGAAGGGGACCGTATGTGGAGCTGCCAGGTTCGAACCCAGGTTACCTGAGTACAAGGCAAATGCCTTCCTTGCTGCGCGCCACCCTTCTCCGGCCCTTTGACTGTACAAGCTTGTCTACAAAATGCAGTGAAGAGGTGTCGAAGTGAATAAATGCTAATATATGCATAGAGAAAATTTGTGTGTTCATGGTTAGTAGCCTTCTAAACTTTAGTGTTTAGTTTTAGAGTTAAATAGAATGCAAGGCCAGTCGCACCGGGGCCCTGTCTTCTTTTTTTTTGGCTCTCTCGCTTATATGCGTTGACAGCCATTTATTTTTTTTTTGTTTTGCTGTTGTGGCTTCACCTTTCTGTCTCCTAAAAAAATTCATGTCGTTTCTTTCCAACGCTTCCTCAGTATTTTAAACAGACCCAAAGAGAGGGACCTAATGATGGAATCCATCTCACACGCAGTGAGAACTGATGACTTAAAAGCAGAACATGGTTTGAAGGAAACAGTGTAGACAATCTGTTTTAATTTGAATTGAATACACAGGTTTAAATTAATCGTGTAGTCATCCATGTCAAATTTGATGTTACAGTATTATAATTTTTTCATTTTTAATCATGAAACATACTGAGTTCTCAAATGAATAGAATTTGACTTATTTCACTGTGGTGGAGTTGAGTTTATAAAGGGCTACAGTTGCTTCAAAAATACATTTTTTTTTAAACGTTTTTGTTCCTCTAGCAGACTATTTTTTTCCTGGGTAGCGATTTATTTTTTCCTATAGTAATAAGTGAATAAGAGACTTTTCAGTACATGTGACTTTCTTTTGGGTTTGGTTTGGTTTGTCTGGTTTTGTCGGGCAAATGAAACTAATAGTAAACCTTTCTCAGAGTAAACTAATGACTCAGTGAATAGTTAAATTTGACAAAGTAAAATCCAAGGTATATGTTTAAGGGGAAACTCCAGCCCATTTGTCAGACCACATTAAATTATAAATGTTGTTTTATTTTTTAGTCTGGCTTCCTTTGGCCTGACTGCAGATCTTATTAAGAGGTACACAGCTTAGAAACACTCAGTGGTTCTTGGCAGAAGTTGTATATACTGGACACGACACCAAACCCACATATATAAACATTTCGATGCTGAAACATATGGTTATTTTAGTCCTTTCCCCTATTTTCCTGTTTTATAGAAGATTTTTGTAGTTTATTGTTCAATGACCCTGCTACTGAAGGATAGTGCTTTTTTTCATTCCATAGGTATTTTCTTTCTTGGGTTTTCTTTCAGTATGTTAGACATTCATTACTACTTGACTAAAGCGAATATATTCTCTGTATATTCACTAGTACCTACTGAGAGGAGACAATCACTTAATTGATTTTATCTCCTAAAGGCGGGAGGAGGGCTGGAGGCACAGAAAACCTCTAGTTTTATGTTTTCACCAAACAATAAAATTTTAAGCAATTATCTGGATTATTTAACTGAATTCCATGCCATACTTAAAATCAGTTATTTTTTAGTAAAATATGTTTTTCCTATAAGAAAGAAAAATACTAAGATAAATGATTTATAGGCTGGAGAGCTGGTCTGAGTAGGCTGGAGCACTGCTGGTCCAGTGTTGAGCCCAACTTGTACTCCCCCAGCGCCCCACTGCCTCTGATTCAAGCGGTGACTCTGAGTCCGGTGCTCACTAACATCAACAAAAGAACAAGAAATGACTTTTTTCTTCATATTTGGGCTGGGGATGTGCTGGGGTCCTTCCATTAATACTCAGCAGCTGGGCCAGTGGTTCCGTATATTGAGATCTCCAGAGATGTGCTGGGTTTGCACTGTGCTAAAAGGGACACAAGACTCAGGGTCCCAAGACCAACTCACGGGATGCTTGGGAGATTGCGCCAGGGTTCTCCCCAGATTAAAAGTAGCATGTGCCTGACCCTAGTTAAATCTTGTTCTCTTATAAATGCTTTTGTGAAAAAAATATTTGTATAGGTTCAGACCCAGATATATTAGTAAAATGCATTTATATATTGTGACATGTTTTATAGACAACGAAAATCTGTCTAAATCTATGCCCTATAATTCAATTTTTTCTGATTGTGGTCACACCTGGCAGTCATCACATGAACATCTTCATGTCTCTTTTTATGTAACTTGGCATGCTATATTTGTATTTATTCATTAAAAAGTAATAGTGACCAGCACAGAAAGCTCATGCAGCAAAGATGAAAGACTTGTTTCACTCTCATGGAGCCATGGAGGCCAAGAAGCAATGGTAGATTGCATGTTGTGGGGGTGAAAAAATATTTGAGTCATAGATGGCTCACTGTTAAAATAAATCTTAAATAACTAGCTGACTGGATACTAAGACTGATACAATGAACAAATGAGTTATTGAATCAGAGGCATATTCAGAAAGATTAGAAGGCTGAGAGACTCACAGTCCATAAAACATAGCGGTTAAGCTAGGGTGGGTATATTAGTCTGGGGAGTTTGGAAATGAAAGGCTTGTAGGGTACTACACATTGTGGGATGTACCATGGGGGTTGCGTTTGATGGAGAGTTGCAGGTTAAAATGCTGAGAAGCGTAGGATCCAGCAGGATTGTAGATTTAAAGACCACATACCAGGCAGCTTTGAAGCTGGGACAGTTTGGATTATCAGAGAGGTGTACATCAGAAGCCAATGCTCAAAACTTAAGGGAGTGCCTGAGAGGCTGGGTACATTTTATTGAGGGAGGAGGTAGAAATAGGAATAGTATTGCGCCCTGAGTTCATAAGTGGGGTTTAAAACATGATTTTAGAGGAATAAAGTGCCAGAAGGTCCTGTCTTCATATGAATTCAGCCTAGCCCAAAGTCCAGTGTAAGTCTGTTCTTAAGGGAGAAGCTTTGGCCTCCAGGGAATGTGTGCCCTAAGCTGGTGGGAAACCAGTGAGCTGTAAAGAGGCAGGAATTCGAATAAATCTTTAATGGGATTTGATAGGCCAGGTATAATGTTTATAGAGGTTGTGCATGTGGGATTATATGAGTGTGTGCCAAAGAGAGTGTTTGTATATGTTAATAGCATGTTAGTGTGTCAGTATTGTTTAATTGTGAATGAATATGTATACATGTGGTCATTTTGTCACTATTTGTGTCAAATGCATATACCGCATTCATGCCTGCACAAGAGGGGGATGAAAGGTCTCGGCTGGAGGGCCACTGTAGCAAATGAAGAGACAGTCCTAGGTGTGCTTTACTTATTCAGGGTTATCATGCAGTGTTTAAAGTATATTGTTACAAAGCAACTACATATGAATGCTTTATTTCTTTAAAGGCCAACTTCCTATAGTGAGTATAAATCACCTCTAACTAACAGTTGAGCTTGGGGTTGTGTCAGGTGGGGTGGGTCAGGACTGTACTCCGTAGTATTAAGAAACACCATGGTCACCTGGGAATATTCGGGCCCAGAGATATTTTGCACCAGTGGTGTCTAACCACATAGTCTGGAAGATCTACGGCTTGACTTCAACAGGTTTAACCCAATCCTAAATCTGACATTTTAGGAGTTTACAAAGAGCTAACTCAAGTTTATTATGATCCTAAAACTAGTTTTTATCAAAGTTATATTCATAGTCAAAAATTCTGTTTTCCAAGATCTTAGTTTTACTAATGGGAGGGCATATCTGGTAAAAATTATGGTTGATTCCTGCCTCAGCCCAGAGATCACCCTGAAAGTCTCACAGGACCATATATGTGGTCGTTAATGGAGCCTGCTTGACTGCATGCAAACACGGCATCTCCTTTCTGATGTACGTCCCTTGTCCTCGTTTCAGGTTTCTTTCTTGTGTTTTCCCCAGTAGATCTTACCCCAGTGATACAGATTTGCAGTCAAGGTGTAAGGAATAGATACTCTAGCACTTGGAAAGGCTACATAGTTACTTGGTGCAGAGAGCAGGCCAGCACTCATGTCACTCAGAGCTCTCTAATCATCGGGAGCACTTGCCCAGCCTAGGTGCAGCAGAGAATGCAAGGGCATGCTTCCTGTTGACCGTCTGGAAATGCAGGATGGATGGAAAGTTCCAGAAGTATCTGTGCTAACTGCATTCACTGTGTCCTTTAGTGGGCTTGAACTAACAAGAAAAACACAAAGCGTTCAGCATGAATATAATGATTTTAAATATTGGAGCTAACTCGTTTGTGAAATAAGACATTTTACATTGCTACCGTCATGGTTATAAAAAAGAAATGTAGCTGCTTCATTTTTCTAATTAATTTATTTAGCTACTTCCTGTCTTGATGCTCTTTCACTATTTAAGATTCCTCATTTCACATCCAGGTGGTGGTTACACACGAATTATTCAGTAAGAGCTGTGCTTGTTGGTTTATTTAATGGTAAGAATACATTATCCTATTAGTTCAAAGCCTCCAGAGCATTGTTCTAAGATATACATGTTTGATTAACTGTTCTATTCATCCACCTAAGGGGTAGGCAACATTTCTACTAGAAATATTTTCGAATGAGTAAACTGGAGGCATTGCCCAAAGTTACACTTCAGCAAAAAAGTGGTGAGCTTTGTAAAAAATAGCAAGTCTTTCCCAAACCAGGTTCAGGACTATTTACCGGTTTGTTATTAGATGTAATAAAATAAGGTATATTCATACAAAATCTATGTTTTCATATGCACTGGTGGAGGATGCAAAGGATAACTGTCTGAAACCACCATGAAGTTTTATAATTTGTACATCTCACAGTGGCATAATAAAATAAGCTTTAAAAATCTATGTCTTTCAAAATATGCCATTTTCAATTATTTCTATATAGACTTGCAAGTATATTGGTGTTTACAGCATGGCCTGGGAGAAACTTAAATGTCAGTATAGAAACTTAAATATCATATACTCCATCATTGTATGCAATTGTGTTTCGGGGCACTAGAGTTAGTGAATACTTGATTCAAATGCATGTATTGGAGGCCTGAAGTTGTGTGATCATTTATTGCCTGTAGTTATGAGTATAACATTTCTATAACCTGTCTTTAACTAGAATTTAACCACCGAAAAAACTGTGTCACGGGGTTTAGATTATAGAAATTATGCTTACTATAATATTATGATGTTGGAAAGCCCAGTAGAATAAGAAAATGATACTAGAGATGGTGTTGGATCTGAAACTAGTGCTGGATCGTTGTATGTCTGAAATCCAATTCAAGAGCAGCTTCGTAATTGTATATTCTATGGTAGTATAATAAAATTAAAAATAATACAAGAGGATCAACTGAGCAGCAAAAAGATGAAGTTGGGGGAGTTTTAGTTTACAACAATTGGGGTAATGTGTTCTTGGAACCCTGCTGTTTCTTACCTTAAGGTGAGAGGTAATGTGTTAAATTTCTAAGTAAACATTAGGATGGTACTAATGTTATATTATGTTAATAGCCATGATTTAACGCTTAGC